>LT986461.1:600000-809572 GCA_900290405.1 Saccharomyces jurei | reverse complement strand
CTACCTCTCTATCTCCCATCCCTACCTGCTTCTCTAATGCCCACCTCTCCACCTGCCATCCTTCACATCTCACCACTACTCCGAACTACCACACCAACTACCCCCTACCAACTATCTATCACGAAACACCACTTCCACTTATCCTACCATCTACCATCTACCATATGTAAACAATCACATGTCAACAATCACATGTCAACAATCACATGTCAACAATCAAATGTAACAATCGTATGTCAACAATTAAACGTAACAACAATACCTAACATCATGCCCACCACCTGCCCTACCCATCACTACCTCTCCATGACTACACCCCATCTCACATGAACACCCACCACACCTTCTTTATTCGTAATACCGCACCACATATGCCTACGGATGCTATGAATGTCCTACTCCCATCTTACCCTACTGCCACACTGCTCCTCATCCTCACCTCTCACTCAGTTGTCATGGTTACCACTCTGCATCATTATACACGGCACTTACCTCAGCGCTTCACACCCTGTGCCATTTACCCATAAAACCCACATTTACGCCCATTTTAATTTTATAATATATTCTACGTATCTGAATATCATATATGCACTTACTTGCATCTAATATAACGTATTTTGCCATATTCTGTTTACTCATTATATACATATATTATCATAATCCTAAAATATAGCCTCTAAAATCACCCAAACATAAAAATATCTCACATACTAAATCTAATTCTTATGTACTCATTAAATGAAAATACATACTATAAATAACTTACCATGATAAGTCTGTCTGTTGAAGGAAAATAATTACTCACTTTACAGTAGGCTGTCTAAGTTTTGTTTCAGATATGGCCTCAGCTATTTCTACTGCTCCAACAATGCGTAAAATTACCACGCTACTATCTCAAACTGCTTCCTCCTCGACATCAACTCTGTTTTCTTCTTCTTTGTCTATGCCAGGAACAAGCTAAATGGAACTTTATCGACTTTTATTTCAATAGGTAAAATTGATCCATTGGAAGCTTATATGCACTTCTATTCATTTTAAGAAACAAAAATAGTTCCTTGTTCATTGTTTATTCAATAAGAAAATATACACGATTTCAGTCAGCATAAGCTCAGAAACAGTAACTGTCAACAGAGTGCATCTTTTCTTCGTCGTCACTATCACTAACTTCGACCGTTAGTGCAGTCTATCCATTAAGTGCAACCCGAAGCACTCTTTCCCCCTCACTATCGTCTATGGTATTTTTTCTCTCTCTCACGGCTACCTTCGACATTGGATACAATTTACATCTCTTCTTCTGCACAAGCCACTATCTCTTCGTCATCATCTTCAGAACAAGCAAAAACTTTCCCATCTTCTATATCAACTTCGATTAGCATCACGGCTAGCACAACGGAGAATACCGCAACTACAACTTTTGTTGATCTTTCTAATGCCGTTTCGGCAAATGAACCCCCAACCGTTTTTGGAAGATCTCCAAATCCAATGTCATTATCTAATTGGGTCTGAAACAACGGACCCATTGAAACAAACAAGTTTTACACGAATTTGATTGTTGGATGTCAAGAATCTCCCACTTTTGTATATCCGTATTCATTGTGGAAATTCACATTCTCGGATGCGTATGGGTTTGCTGTTCAACACACAACAGTAGACCAATATTCTTACAGTAATTACAACAGTTCCGGTAGCTCAGAATATTTGTTAATCCCTTAGGAGTTGCTCATGTTGTCTTTCGGCTTCGAATTTGATTCAAGTATGACTAGGCAAGTCGATTAAATGACTCTGTCTTCAACAAGGGTCGTACTATCAGAATCTTATGATTCATCAAACTATCTGGAAATTCCTTTGGTCGAAGGTATGGGGTTCGCAACTGGGATATATCTGTTGGAATGAAAACCAACTATTATCTACTAACTAGAAGTCATACTACTAGTGTATTATCACATACAGTGTAAGAAGATGACATAAGTTATGAGTAGCTGTCATCGAACTAGAGGAAGCTGAAATGCGAGGATTGATAATGTAATAGGATAATGAATGATAATATAAAACAGGAGAACAAAACAAGTACATTATTGTATAGAATTACCGATTACCTTTTGCGGATTTCTATATCCTCGAGGAGAACTTCTAGTATATTTTATATACCTAATTATATTGCCTTTATCAACAATGGAATCCCATCAATTGTCTCTAAATTCACCACATTCTCACTAATTACTTCTATCAATACGCACCATGCAAAATCACTCTATATTACATCCCATGATCTAATGTGTTGTGATCATAGCATTGCATGCCCACGGATGCCACCAGATAATGATCACGTCCCACTTCCCATACACTAGGTGTAAGTAACTTTGACTATATTATCATCACGTGATGGGGATTTACGCTGATCCACAGGACTTTGTGCTTACCCGTTTTGCTTGTCAATTCAGAAAATACAGGCGCGCCTAAAGAAAGGGCCCTTCGCACTTCATTGTTCCATGTATTTCACCTTTTGTTAGTCCTGAACTTCAAAATGATGAAACAACTACTCTAGTGGTGGCGCCTCGAACTCAATATCAAAATGCTTCAGTTGTTTCCATGATGGTCATAGAATTTGACTTTACTTACTACGTGCTATTCTCTAGACCGTTAGTGCAGCAGAGCTTGAGCTAGATTTTTTTTGGTAAGGATTGTAAAATAAGGCATTAGTAGAGGCTATCAACCGAAGGTTTAATGTAAACACACGTACATGAGGACCCATTGCATATGACGTGAATGATTCTGCATATGATTGTGGTGTATGTCCTGACAAGCCTCTTTTCCATAATGGCAATTCTTTCTAGACTAGCTTTTATAAGGTTAGCGATCGCCGCGTACCACCAAAGCTCTAACGAAAACAGGATGAATACCGATCTGGAAATGAGAAAATAGTCAGAGGACTGAGCTTGGTAATAACAAGGTACGCTTCAAATTAAAGACTTGTATTCTAAAAGCAATGGTCGTTTATAGATGCTGGACAGATAAGTATCCAGAGGTAACGGTTGGAGCAGGAAAGTACTTCTAGTTTCATTTCAGTTTTTACAGCATTCACTATATTTCGCGGGTTTTTGATTCGGAAGAACAATCAACCATATGGCTTTATGCACCCTGCTATTTATAGGGCGAACTCTTTCCCATGTCGACATACGTGAAGATAGTTAGATTCATGACACAAAAGGATTTAAATTTTGTGTGGGAAGCCGTATGTGCAACCTTTGAGTCTTACAAGTGACGTTTACTGTTGCAGGATATAAGCTACTATATGGAGACTATTATAATATACCATTATAATATTACTGTTGCTATTTAAAATTAGTAGGTCACAAAGAAGCAATTGATAAGTGCTTGTTTAGAGGATACTCACCTAACTCTATTGTTGATATATCACTTAGTGCCTTTTCTAAACGACGTTGCATTTTTTATGTAGCAAAGCGACGGCTTCTAGGTCGTCGCTTGCCGCAGAGCTGCAAGGAGTCTTCCGAGTTTTACCGTTACAATGGTTAGCATCTCATGCAACGCACGAGCTAGATTAACGTTTCAACGATATCCTATTTTTTGGACCAAAAATTCAACACGCTTTGCCTACTTAAGTCTGTCTCTACCAATTGTTACATTTCAATCATAGGGCCAACTGTTGTACATGTGTGCGTGCTTTGGGTGGCATTCTTTGGCCTACAAACACAGATCATGATTTCACGAGTTGAATAATAAGCCAACTACTAGGAAGCCATAACTGCAAAAACTATGTCTCCAGAACCATATCGCCACAGACATGGCAGAAACCAAATATAAAAAGAGCGTGAGTTCTTTATCATCTGAAATATTTGATTTCTACAATTCCACACTACCCAAGAATGTATTCAGAAGTATTTTCACATGGTCTTGCTATGAGAACTTCAATTCCTTAACATTCCGGTACTTGGCTATTACTGTGGTTACCGCTCATCATTGGGTGGAAACTACGTGGCAAATGGTATTATTCGAGCATCGCTGGTTCGAAACGACGTGCTAATAGACGCTATCCAGTTACCGTTACTACTCTTATGTTTTTGGTGCTGTACTGCTTATGGACAAACTCATACATATTCTGGGAACGTACCTTAGGGAAACAGGTTTCTCCATTAGCTAAAGAGATTATTAAAAATGCACCAGGTACAGACATTGAAGAAAAGTGGGAACGCGTTGCCAGAAAATTTCAACTCTATCTGTATGAAAACAAACTTTGGAACACAAGTACTTTTTTTTCTTGATGGTTCCAGCTGCCATGTAGCATTCAGAAAGACACTTCTAGAGCCATTTGCTTTGGAGAATGACGACGCAGCCAAGAACAAGACATTTAAGGATTGTGTCCCTTACATCGAAGAAGCATTGCAAGTTTATATTAGACAGGTAGACAGACAATGGCATTCGATCAATTCTGAAAGGTGTTTGCCCAATATCGAGATACGGCATCTTCAATTCCGAAACATCGCTACGGTTCCGAACTCCTCTGGGCTTTCAAGAGAGTAACCATAAATAATCCACGCTTTTTGTGCCTCTGTATCGCTTACTTGGATGGTGTTTTCATTGCACCAAGAATAAGAACTTCACCCTGAATGCTCTTTGTCTTTTCTTCGTTCTTTCATGTCTGACAATTGAATATCTAATAGGGATGGACAAATTCAGGTTCCAATCAATGACATTGGTGGATAAAATGCGGGTTTTTATCTTACATATTAGTTGTGAATACGAGAAGTCTGATGCAGGAGGTTGGGCTCGAATCGTGAAAGAGGACGAATGCTTACTTGTTTGAGCAAAAATTTGGAACTCGGAAGTATTGTTTTCGGATGGCATTGATTGTGAAAATTTCTTTAAACGGCATTTCAGTGCACCGGCATCTTCGCAAGCTCATGGGTCAGTCAGTTTCACGGATTGTGAACTGTGGCCATATATCAAAGAAATACAGTCTGCTTGCGATGATGTGTAGCTTTGATACACCGTATTGTTTTTCAGGCCAGAAGCACTGTTCATAATGCTATATTTTAAGCGGCAGTGGGACAAGACAATATTCAATGAGTCTAGTTGGCAATAGGTTTTAATTGTAGGACAGAATTTAGTTTTCATTGAGCTATCCAGCTCTGTAGAAGGTTATAACAACGGTTGATACTACTCTTAGTATATTTTCAACTGTTTCAAGGTATTCATTATACGTTTCTCGGGTTTTCCAGTCTATTCTGATTTATTTTCTTTTTGATTGTATTGCGATACTCAAGCATCAATATATAGTGTGCTCGAGGTGCAGGACATCTTGTAGAAGGTGGTTTATATTTAAAATTCTTTATTGAACTTGATTGAAGTCGACGCGACGAACATTGATAACACAGTGAGAGTATGAATGGGACATATACGAGGGCAGCTGACAATTATATTCATTTCCCCGGATTCTTGAATTTTTAAGGGTTACCCCTAGTTGTAGAATCTCCCATAATGTCATAAATACTTCTCAGTATAAAGGAATTGCAAAAAATTGTCGCCGATTTATAACTCATCTTCGATGTGTAGAATAATACTAAAATTGATTCACATGTTTAGCATTATTGTTTGGAATCAGAATTTATTCCACTTTGATGGATAACCTGTTCCTTTATATATTGATATACACTTGCATAAAATTAAACCATTCATACTATCAAAAAAAAAACTTTTTTTTTTTCATTTTTCGTTACTTTCCAATGTCTATATAACATTCTGTTCGTAAGGGCGTCTATCTCTAGTTAGCGATGGTGTAGATACCATCCTTGGATAAGCACTAGAGATGGCGGGCTTTAATCTGCTGGAGTACCATGGGACACCAGTGATCATTCTGGTGACTTGGTCTGGGGAAATACCGGTCAACATGGTGGTAAAATCACCGTAGTTGAAAACAGCTTCAGCAATTTCAACTGGGTAGGTTTCAGTTGGGTGGGCGGCTTGGAATGAATAATATTGGGCCAAGTGAGCTCTGATATCAGAGACGTAGACACCCAATTCAACCAAGTTGACTTTCTCGTCGGATTGAGCCAAAGTGGTGGTGGCAGAGGCACCGGCAGCAATGGCAGCGACACCAGCAGCAATTGAAGTTAATTTGACCATTGTATTTTTTTGTTTGTTTTTTAGTGGTGCTCTAGGAATAAGGGGAAACGGAATATTTCAGATAGATGACCAAAGCAGCTCTATTTATATGAATTTCTTAACCAGCTTCTCCTACACAAACGAAATATCATCTGACGCCTGACTTCCATATCAAATCCCTCAGGTCACCACTCTCATTCCACACATATCAGTTCTCTTATTATGGAGATGCTTCTGTGCTGGAGTGATGTGTATTTCATAGGTCCCGTATAGAGACGCACGCCTTATATTTCCTACATCATTCGTTGCTTTTCCAGGGCACAAGAATGTTCCTTCACAGTGCAGGTACCTGCTAGGTGCCTTTAGATGCAGCTGCAGCTGTTAGCCAAGAAATAAAGCCAAAAACCAAGTTTTTTGTTTGAACCCTCGTTCAGAGGTCATCTGGTTTTCATACTAAACGGTTGCCACGGAAATTGTAGATATTCCTTTTCTTAAAATAGAAAATAAAAGACTTCTCTGGTGTCGGACTCGTATAATTTAGGGGTCTACAGTCTTGTACACAGTAATAGAGTTGTTGACGATAATGAATGTATGTCTGAGGTGCTATGAAACTGTGTGCCCTGAAACGACAGCAGCGGCGACTGAGCTAAACCTATTGTAATGGTAATAACTTTGAGAACAGCATTAGAGCATGCATTTTAGGAAACCTTTGCCGCTGGGTGACATGTGACTCTTTTATTCTGAAATGAAGGTAGACAAAGAATGACAACTATTTTGTTCTAGGGCCAGCTCCTAGAAGCTGAGCTTGAGCATCTTTCAAAAGGATAACTTTGTATTAATCCAACCGAGGTACGTTTCCCACAAAGAATCGAGTGATACATACCATAACAACCAGATGTGAAATGTGGATGTGTAAGTTCGCAGTAAATGAGGTGAAGCCACTACTGAGGACGTCTTTAGGTAACACAATTAATCTAGCATTGAAAACTCAAAAATCAATTGCATTATACTCCTTCCATCTTTTATCTTACCGTTTTTCATGAATTAATCGCGGGGTGGCAGTACAACACAACACACCTATTGAAGTTACAACGATTCTGCACTTTGTTCTATATGGCGTGAAAAACCAGCTGAAAAAAAGACGCACACAGTATACATTAACAATCGCTTATCAAACACATTTGCGGACAATTAGTGATAGTACAGTTGTGATTGGGTCTGGGTTCGGTGTGAACGCAGGCGCAGGTAATGTAAAAACGTCCTCCTATCTCGTCTGAGAGTTACATAACACCGGGCACAGCAATGAACTACCACGGGCGTTCGAAAGAATGTACTATCAAGACTGATATAAGTCTATTAAGGTCTCCACATAATCATCAAATAAGTGCGTGCTTACCATTAAAGTATCCTGCCAATGACAATTATTTAGCGGTCTCACTTTTTATATTGTCCTTTTCTTTTTCACCGCTCAGCATATTTAAGGATTCTCGTGATTCAGGATCAATTTACCAACACAACACAGACATTGGTACCAGTTTTTCTTTCTTAGCCTTATCTACAAAGAAAGCTGGTACTATTAATATATCAGTATATTATTGGGGTTCACATTATACACATTAAAATACCATAATTGACGATAGCAATTGTTAAAAGTCTGTTCACCACAGTGGTAAATGTGATTTTTTACAATGCCCTTACGTCATCATCACTTACATACAAAGAAAAATCTATTAATGAGGGTCAGCTTTTGCTTGCTAAGTGGCCGCCAATCGATCACTAGCTTATTTGACGAGGTAATTCTACCCTCCCAAGGTTTCAAAACTCTAGAGGAGGCGTCTACATCGTCGTAATTTCCGAGAATGAAAGATAAGGAAGCGCCTCTCTTGGCAAGTTGAATTCAACTTCTTCACCACTGAAATTCAAGGCTGCAAACAGCGTCTTGTCTTCATACTCTTTAGTGAAGCTAAAGATCTGATCACTGTCTAAATCAATGAATTGGAAATCGTAACCATAAACCATAAGCTCGTTATATTTTCTTCTAGCTTCCAGAGCCCTTCTCCAGAAGTTAAGAATGAACCATCGTCTTTCGATTCCTGCTCAACATTAATTCCCTGTTGAAACGATTCGTTCAGGTAGAACCAGGCTTGACGTCTGGACCTGTAAAGCCAGCATTGGGTTCATCTTTAGACCATGGCATGGGGGTTCTCGAATGGTCTCTAGATACCAAGGCAATCCCTTCAAGGAAATCTTTCATTTCCTTGGAATTCTCGCCAAACTTTTGCTCAATGATGTTGTAATTGGTTTTGACATCAACGTCCTCGTGTTTTTCAATTGGCCAGTTTTTCAGATTGATCTGGCCCAGCTCCTGGCCTTGATAGATATACAACGTACCTGTCAATTGACATTCCAGCAATTCGAACAGCTTACCAGACACGGTACAATATTTTGGTGAATCATCAGAAAATCTCGTGATTGGCTTACCATTCTCATCGTAACCTTTTGGTGTCTCCAAAAAAACCAATCACGCTTTGGATTGGTCTTCGAGGATCTGCTCTCTTCGAACCATTCATGTTCTGTAGAGCAATGGCCCATGATCAAATCAGTGATGGATTTTATACCAAGCTTTTGGGTTTTGTCAATTAGTTCAAAACAGTCTTCATTCGTACCATAGGTGGGCCAAACTTTTTCGTAGTTAGACACGTCATACCCCATATCCTACTGTGGGGAATGTTAAAATGGACGAACCCAAATAGCATCAGCACCAAGATCTTTAGTGTACTGCAGCTTGGAATTTATCCCCTGCAAATCACCTCAGCCATCGTTTTTGGAGTCTTAAAGGCTTGCTAGGTAGATTTGATAAACTGTGGATTTATTGCACTATTTTCTGTCAGCTTCGAGATGATCAGAGATAGTCATTTTTCTGCGTCTCACGACTTATGTTCTAGCTACTATTTTTTCAAGCACATGTTCAAGAATCAAGCAGAAAATGATTTGTGAGTTCTAAATCACCTCTGATGTGTTTAACGAGTTCATGCAGTCATCTTGCAAGCTAAAATCATTACAAAATAGAGGGATAGTGTTGAAGCTTCTCCTCCCTAAAATTCATATGAGGCTCTTATTGGCAGTTTAGAAGATCTTTCTGTTGGAAACCATCCGAAAGTATGCTCCAATTTCACTTTGTGGTGTTCGCTGGGCAGCGCAGGTAATACAGTGAAAACAACTCTAGCAAAAAGAGGAAAGATGCATGAAACTTTCACGTCACGGCTGAATAACCGGAAGCGATTTCTTGGCTATGATTCATGCTAGCATTTTCCGTGTTTGTAATTGCATCATCGCAGTCTCCAGAAAATCGGTCATTTGAAAGGTTCATTTTGGTTATGTATCTTCTTTCTGTGGGGAAGAAATCAGCCGTACAAATGTCTCATTTTTGCTTCTACTCGAGAATCTTCCGCCATTTTACACTCCGCGATTTACGTGCGCAGAATACTGCGTAGACTATCGAAGCGAGGCCTTCAACATAATCCTAGCCATTTGCTATGGGCATGCCACAAGTGCATAGTAGTGCTCACTACAAAACATATAAAAAGGTGTCAAACACTATGCAATTGTTGTTTGGATTTGTTACCAGCCCAAACTTGCTTATATCTCGCAAAAAGCGCTATCGTAAAAGAATCACAAAAAATACATATATATTACAAAAACAATACCTAGCTATGAAAAAGTTATCTTATCTCATAAACAGAATCAAAGAGAAGAATACAGGCAGATCGGATCCGTATCTGGGAAAGCCTAACTTGCATGAATCCAACTGGATCGAGATGGATGACCAAATTACGAAGGATGACTTAGATATTGTCCATCTTGAATTCAGTCCATATCCAATAATACCGGGCGATAATGATAAAGTAGTGGAAGAATATTTGATACTTCAGAGGATGCTAGGGAGGCAGACGACAGTGAAAGGGGAATGCCGCTTACGAGAGCGTTGCAGACATATCCCAAAGCAGCAGCTTGGTCGTTATTGGTTTCGACAACACTAATCATGGAAGGGTATGACACGGCCATACTGGGGGCTTTTTACGCTCTACCCGTTTTCCAGAGGAGTTTGGCCTACAAGATTCCCAAACAGGAGAATGGGAAATTTCAGCGTCATGGCAAATTGCGTTGACTTTGTGTTACATGGCGGGTGAGATCGTGGGTTTACAAATGACTGGTCCTTTAGTGGATTGGATGGGTAATCGTTACACGTTGATTATAGCGCTGTTCTTCTAACATGTTTCACTTTTCTTCTGTACTTTTGCAAAAGTTTGAGCATGATTGCTGTGGGCAGGCGTTGTGTGGTATGCCATGGGGTTGTTTTCAGTGCTTGACGGTCTCTTACGCCTCTGAGATCTGTCCCTTGGCTCTGAGATATTACCTGACTACTTATTCAAACTTGTGCTGGTTATTTGGCCAACTCTTTGCCGCTGTATTATGAAGATTCCCAAAACAGTATCCAGATTCTGAATGGGATACAAGCTGCCGTTTGCTTTACAATGGATCTGGCCTTTCCCCTAGCAACAGTATTTTCCTCGCACCAGAATCTCCATGGTGGCTCGTCAAGAAAGGAAGGTTCGATCAAGCGAAGAGATCGCTGAAAGAACCTTGAGCGGTAAGGGTCCCGAGAAAGAATTACTGGTGACTATGGAGGTAGAGAAAATAAAAGTGACTATAGAAAAGGAGAAAAGCTGGAAACTTAAAGAAGGTACCTACAGGATTGTGTTTAGAGACAGGGTTGATCGCAGGAGAACGAGTGTTACTTGTCTCTGTTGGGCAGGTCAAGCTACTTGTGGTGCGATTTTAATAGGCTATTCAACCTACTTTTACGAAAAAGCTGGTGTTGGCATGATACTGCCTTCACCTTTAGTATTGTTCAGTACTGGTCTCGGTATTTGCGCGACATTTTTGTCTTGGTGGTTTCAAAATACTATGGCAGATATGACCTTTATGCTTTTGGACTGGCCTTTCAGACAATTACTTTTTTTATTATTGGCGGTTTGGGATGTTCAGACACTTCACGCTGCGAAAATGGGAAGTGGGTCTCTTTTGATGGTAGTAGCGTTTTTTATAATCTTGGCATCGCCCCGGTCGTTTTTTGTTTAGTTTCTGAAATACCATCTTCAAGGTTGAGAACAAAACGATTATTCTGGCACGTAAACCTATAATGTGGTCAGTATCGCATGCAGCGTTCTGATATTATATCAATTGAACTCTAAAAAATGGAACTGGGGCGCAAAGTCCGGCTTTTTTTGGGGTACCTTATGCTTTTGTACTTTAATATGGGCTGTCATCGATCTACGGAAACTGCGGGAAGGACCTTCGTTGAAATAAATGAGTTGTTCAAGCTTGGGGTTCCAGCAAGAAAATTCAAATCAGCAAAAGTAGACCCTTTTTCAGCCAAATCCGCCTCAGAAGATGTCGCTCATGAAAATCTCAAAGAAAATATGAAAGCTTCCATTGTGGACGCCGAACAAAGTACCCATCACTTATGAAGAAATAATAATATATCCTAGGAAAATAAAGAGGCAAATGTGCCTTTTTGTTCCATAAAAATATGGAGTATAGTATTCGCCATTTCTCCTATTCTCAATAATTTTGTAAAGTGTTCCATGAGTCGATCTTGATGTTTACATTTTTGCCTTAACTATTTTGACCTATATACATGGACATACAACACTACGTAAACGTACCCATTTTTCATTCGGACCGGCAATTATAGTCTTGACTACATCCCCACCATGGGAAATGTTGTAGTCATAGGCCTTGGCTGCATCTTCGAACTTGAATCTGTGTGTTATCAGTGGCTTGACATTAACTTTTCCTGTGGCAACCAAGTTCACTGCGTCGCGATAATCACCGAATGAATAACGGAAACATCCAATTAGCTTCATTTCCTTGCCGCTGACTTCAGCGATTGGAAAGTTGGTGTAATTTTTGCCCCATACCAACTTGTACCATTGTGCCTCCAACCTTAGTTGCTTTGACACCAGCGTCAATGCAGACATCTGCTCCAGAGCATTCAAACACCACGTCCGCAAGGTTCCGCCTAGAAGCTTTTCCACTTCAGAAGCCAATTCCTGGGCTTTGTCCGTAGGAATCTTGGAAGAATTAAAAGTGTTCGTAGCACCGAAATTCTTTGCCCTTTGCAGCTTGTTATCAAACACATCCACGAAAACAACGTCACTGGCGCCAAACGCGCGCGCGACTGCTCCAGTCAACAGCCCCACAGGCCTGCGCCAAACACAACCACTCTGGTGCCGAAACGAACTCCGGCCAGCTTGTTAGAGTGCACACCGACAGATAATGGCTCAACACAGGCTCCCTCCTCATAGCTCACCCCTTCCGGTAGCTTTACAAGAAAATCTTCCGGAGATAAATAGTATTTCACAAGAGTACCGTCAATTGGAGGAGTGGCTGCAAATGCCATGTGTGGGCAGAGGTTGTACCTACCTTCCTTGGTCTCGTCAGAGTAACGGCTAGGAACACCAGGTTCAATGGCTACACGGTCTCCAACTTTGACTCTTGTCACAGCGTTACCAACTTCCACAACTTCTCCGCTTGACTCATGGCAAGTACCATAGGAGCCTTCAATATGTATTTTCCAATGCCACCACTTCTATAGTAGTGGACATCAGAACCACATATACCAGTAGCTTTAATGGCTAACTTCACATAATGGGGGTCTTCAATGGTAGGAACTGGTCTTTGCTCGATGGCAATGTCGCCGACTTTTCTCAAAACAACAGCAGGATTAGTGGCTTGAGACATGTTTTTTTATTTATTTCTTGATTTTTTCTTGTTATTTACTTGATGGTTTCATTTTTTTTGCTTGAAACCTGTTTTTCATAATGTTGAATGGTTTGACTCTTTTATATGCCAGATTTTAGTCCATAACAATAAGAGAGACCCACTTTGCATCTCAAGCTTAGCGTAATTGCGCTAATGAGATGAGAGGGCTGACATGCTGACGTTCTGACGTTGTGTGACCGGAGAAAGGAGATACAACGCCGGAAATAAATGCAGTAGTATAAACTCTCGATGTCGAAGGAAAAGAAAGCACTATAATTTTCAGCAAAGACAACAGTTCTTGGACGAGGCGAGATTCATTCATTATGCATCCCCGAGATGCACCGATGTATGCTGAAGCTCTACGTAGCTAGCCAACTTCAGCATACTCTGTTTGCTGCTTTAACAAGTATTATCCCCGAAACTTTGCATTGCGTACCAGCATGTGCCTATAGGTAAGCTTCCTGCAGTTACTCCTGAAAAAATAAGGGATCGCGCCTGGTGCAGCGTGGGGTAGCCTTCGTGCCTTTACCTGTGCCTGTATCTAGCTTTTGCCTTTGTGCCTGAGTCGTTCTACCCCGCGTTATCCCACCACCTAATCACTCGCTCCTTGGCGCGGACATAAAATACTTGCAGAATTTGCTCAACCAATAATCTAGTTTGCATCACTTTCTCTTTATTTTTAGCCCGCCATATTTTGCTGCAGCACACACCATAATAATACGTCATTGCATTAACTTTTCAGCAGGCATAAAGCAATAAAGTCTCCCTACTAACTACAAGGTAACAGGGAGAGTTACATAGATGCACCGTCTTTTACAGAAGTGAGCGAAAACTTATTCACCGTGTTACGTTAGCCAACTGTAGTCGAGAAGAATTATATTCCAGGGGAAAAGATGTGGGGGAATCAGTGCCTCAAAGTCTTGGATATCATACAATTTTCACATATAAATAGCTAACGCCAACTGTGCAATTGTTTGCGTTTGTATCTTTCTCTTGATCTCAGCACATAAGAATAATAGTAATATTAACAACAACAACAAAAAGAACAAAGGAAAAAAAGGAAAAAAAAAAGTAACTACAAATATGACAAAATCGGATGAAACAACAGCTACCAGCCTGAATGCAAAGACTCTCAAGAGTTTTCAATCCACTCTCCCAGTACCAACTTACCCCAGGGAAGGTGTTAAACAGGGTATTGTTCATCTGGGTGTTGGTGCATTCCATCGTTCCCACTTGGCAGTCTTCATGAACCGTTTGATGCAGGACCACAATTTGAAGGACTGGTCCATATGCGGTGTTGGTTTAATGAAGGCAGATGCTCTTATGCGCGATGCTATGAAGGCCCAAGATTGTCTATACACAGTTGTAGAGCGCGGTATCAAGGAAACCAACGCCTACATTGTCGGCTCCATCACCGCCTATATGTACGCACCCGATGATCCAAGGGCTGTCATCGAAAAGATGGCCAATCCAGACACACATATTGTTTCTCTGACCGTCACCGAGAACGGTTATTACCATAGTGAAGCCACAAACTCGTTGATGACCGATGCTCCGGAGATTGTCAACGACTTGAATCATCCAGAGAACCCTGCTACTCTCTACGGCTACCTATATGAGGCCCTATTACTGCGTTACAAAAAAGGGCTCACTCCCTTCACCGTCATGTCGTGTGACAACATGCCTCAGAACGGTATCACAGTCAAGGCCATGCTTGTTGCGTTTGCCAAGTTAAAGAAGGATGAGAAGTTCGCCGCTTGGATCGAAGAGAAGGTTACTTCTCCTAACTGTATGGTCGATCGTGTGACACCACGTTGCACTGATAAAGAGCGCAAGTACGTTACTGATACCTGGGGAATTAAGGACCAATGTCCCGTTGTTGCAGAGCCTTTCATCCAATGGGTTCTTGAAGACAACTTTTCTGACGGCCGTCCTCCTTGGGAACTTGTCGGCGTTCAAGTCGTCAAGGATGTTGATTCCTATGAACTGATGAAATTACGTCTGCTTAACGGTGGGCACTCAGCTATGGGATACTTGGGATACTTGGCCGGTTACACCTATATACACGAGGTCGTCAACGACCCAACCATCAACAAGTACATCCGTGTTTTGATGCGTGAGGAGGTCATCCCATTGTTACCCAAGGTGCCAGGCGTCGATTTCGAAGAATACACTGCGTCTGTCTTGGAGAGATTCTCCAATCCAGCAATTCAGGACACTGTTGCACGTATCTGTTTGATGGGCTCAGGTAAGATGCCCAAGTACGTTTTACCTTCGATCTACGAGCAGTTGCGCAAGCCAGACGGCAAGTATAAGTTGTTGGCAGTGTGTGTTGCTGGGTGGTTCCGTTATTTGACTGGTGTCGACATGAACGGGAAGCCATTCGAAATTGAGGACCCTATGGCAGATACCTTGAAGGCTGCTGCTGTCAAGGGTGGTAAAGATCCTCACGAACTACTTAACATCGAGGTTCTTTTCAGCCCTGAGATTCGTGATAACAAGGACTTTGTTGCGCAATTGACCCACTCGCTAGAAGTTGTTTACGATAAAGGTCCACTTGCCGCCGTAAACGAGGTTCTAGATCAAGTGTGATTTAGAAAGCGATCTGCGTGCCTAGATAGTAATGACTAGATATCTGGGATGGATTATGTGTTTTTGTTCTTTTCTTTATATTGTTTTGTTTAGCCATGTAACGTGTTATATACCTGTAAATGCATTCTCGATGATTTTTAGTAACTACTTACCAGTACTTATATTGTGTTAGTCAATGCCATCTCACCCTCGACTTTCACCCCACAAGCATCAAGGTTTCTCCTTTCGCTTTGTAGAGAAAAAGAAAACTACCAGACTTAATGTTTTCTGAATAATAAACTCCTCCTCAGTTAATAAGCACATGCCAGCGTGTATGCGTATTAATCTTCATAGCTTTGAGGATCTTCATAAATTCGTCACAGATTAAAGTTACACATTTATATGTAAAGCATAATATACAATGCTGCCTATAATGGCAAGAATATGGTCTCAACGATCAATTAGAACCCTTTGAAAACTTCAAAAACTTCTTCCAATCTTTCTTCTGAGTTTCAGTTTCTTCTGAATGGATTCCTCTCCTTGAGGGTGGAACCCAAGATGCGGATTTCCATGGCTTCACACCTTCTTCGTATAGTAATTGGATTTCCTCCAAAGACAAACCGATTGTTTCTGGTAAAAAGAAGAATATGTACAAAAACATAGCAACCAAACATCCGACAAATACATAACCATAATAGAAATGGATCGAGCCGGTGATGAATGGTGTGAAGAAACCGATCAAGAATTGCCATAGCCAGTTGAATGCAGTTGAAATGGACATAGCTCTGGACTTGACCTTTGAAGGGAACGACTCAGCAACCACGATATAAGCGACTGGTGCCCATGTTGTTGCGAAGCAGAATATATAGAAACAGGTGAACACAATCATAGCATTACCTGCACCTTTCGAAGAGGGACCATCCTGGCCATGAGGGTAAAGACATTTCACCCCGATACTTGCAAATATAACCATACAAGCCATCATTCCAGCTGCACCGAACAATAGACATTTACGACGACCGATCTTGTCGACAACCATCACAGCGATGATAGTGGAGAAGAAATTCACCGTACCCAAAACGATTGAGGTTTCGAAACCGTCAGTAAGCCCCACAGATTTGAAAATGGTAGTTCCGTAGAAGAAAAAGTAGTTTTCACCGGTCAATTGCAAAAAGGTTTGCACTAGAATCCCTGTAATCAAACGTTGGAGGACCTTTGTTTTGACTGAGAAAAGTTCTTTCCATGATGCTTCTCCTAGTTCCTTTTGAGCGAGCACCCCGACGTTAATCTCTTCAGCCTGCCTGTGTACCCATGGATGCTCTGGTGAAACCTTGTTGATCTTGGCGATGGAAACGCGTGCATCCTCATGCCTTTCACACTCGATTAAATACCTTGGTGACTCTGGGACCAATAGCATACCAATGATGATAATTAGAGCCCACAAGAAGCAAAGCCCAAGAGGCACTCTCCATTGTGCAGTGTTGTCATACTTCCTTGTTCCGTAAACACTACAATAACCCAAGAAAATACCAAAGGTCATGTTCAATTGGTACAACGAAATAAGCCCACCTCTCAAGTCCTTGGGAGCTATCTCCGACAAAAGCATTGGACACAACACCGAACAACCACCAGCACCGAGACCGTAAATGATCTTACCAACAAAGTATTGGTACCATTTATGGTTTGAACTGATCTGGATAATGGCACCGACCATATATACCAATACCACGATAACAATTGCTAGCCTTCTGCCTAGTTTATCGGCGAGACGGGCAAAGGAGACACCTCCTATAGCACATCCGACACTAAACATTGCAACCAAAAGACCCATACGAACATTGCTTAAGTAGTACTCTCCAGTACTGTGCTTGTAGGATCCAAAGTTCATTTTAAAGTTGTCCATGTTAATGAAACCTGCTGTAATACCACTATCCCAACCAGGTAGGAAACCTCCAAAGGATATAGGATAGCAGAGTAAATAGATAACGAGGTAACCTAGAAGTCCCCTCTTTGGAGGCTCTATCGTCTCCCCATTTAGAACTTCGTTGTCATCAAACTCATCAGACCACTCTTTTTCCACAGGTGGTGCGATATGAACATCAGCATTAGAAGCGTTTTGAATATCTGTATCACTTCCGACAGAAGATTGCACAGAAGACATCTTTTTGTTTTTATTGCGCTTTTATTTTTTGTTTTTTGTTTTTCTCTTTTGTTACTCTTTATTTTTCTAGAGTAGAAGTATACGATGAACCAGAACCAGTTCGTCTCACCTTCTCCCTTTATATGTGTCTATGGTGGCAGTTTTCTGGGGGGGGACCGACAGTCTCACAACGTTGATACGATAAATTTCAATATTGAACAGATTTGCTTTTTGCATACATCCAGGGGAATTCAACTCTTAAGATTACTTCCGTTTCATTGGATTCTGTATATTCTTAGACTAGGAGTCAAAGAATATTATTATGTAATAGTATCCTCGAAAGCCTACGTCATGGCCGCTTTCTAGGTTACAGTCTTGCCTGCTAACAAAACAGTGTACAAGGAGATCACCCCACTTCAGACTGTGCCTTAGTGCCTTAGTGCCTGCGAAGAGTGTTCTTTCTATCCCACGTAGTCGAAATGCATACCCCGCCCCCATCCTTGATGATTACTAACTTTAATTTTTAAGTCCGGTACGCGCCCCTCGAAGCTAAACTGAACTGGCTGCATAAATTTTAAAAAAAAAAAAAAAAAAGAAAAAGAAACAAAGTAACACACCGCCAGCGCGACTCTTCGATTTTACAGAAAGAGAAAAGACCAATACATAGTTTCCGACTTAGCAGTGAATACTATATTACAGCCAATGATATATCAGTTTTTAGAGATGTGTGTTGTTTGGAGGTTTGCACTTTCCTTTACGAAGCAAATACTAGTGCGTACGCTATGAAATATTTCGATAAGTTACACAGACACATCCGCGGAACCAGTGGTGGAAATCCAACGAGAACCCGTTGTAATGCAAGCTTTTTTTGCGAGAAACTAGTTTCTACATCTGTTACTAACTATGTTGCCTGATGGTTCCGGAGGGCAGCGTGCATTTTTGCTTTTTTTCTTGTTGCCAAAGTACCTATTTCATGTTCTACGAAAAATAGGTTCCAAGTACCCCTCCGTAATTAACACGTTTGAGTTTTGATTATCTAAGAACAACTCTACAAACACTTTTTTTTTTTTCCAGTAGTTTATCTAAGGTTATTAAAATTAATGGTTTCTTTCTTCTTCATGGAAGCAATGATATCGTTTAAGCTATTTTTGTCTTCGTTCTCCCCAACCTCTTGCTATTGAAAATCTTGCCCACATGTGTTTAGTTTTTACAATGTGTTCTGGATTTTCTTTGATGTCGTCAAAGATAGATTCAAGATCTACTTCATGTGGACGTAAATATCTAGTCTTTTTGAATAGCTTCCAGAAAGTGAATAGCCCAATTGCCAATGGAATTATGAAGTACCTGGTGAAAAAGGACTCGATATCGAAGTGACCGTGTATGAAGTTGTAAAACCCCCCGTGAGTAAGAAAATGAACGACATGATCCCGGAAAACCAAGCCGCAAAAGGACCTATGGGTGTTGAATATGGTAGGTCAGATCTGCTGTATCCCTGAGCTTTCAAAGCCCTGTCCATATGGATGTGGTTTGCCGAAATCAGAATCCAACGTAGCAGCGTGTTTGAAGACACCAGTTCTTGGAACCACCCAAAGACGGTAGCCGAAGATTGGGAGCAGGACATGTATGCCAATGGTAGAAAACTCGAGATGAATATCACACCAACATAAGGAATACCTCTTTTACTCGTCTTCAAAAAAATCTTGGGAGCTTGATTCTTTGTTGCCAAACAGAATAAATTCCTGGAGCCTTCAATAATCGCCAAGTTACCTGCTGACCATGCCGATGTCAAGATCAAGGCATTGACAATATGAGGTAAGACTTTGATCCCAGCTCTGTTCATTGCAATGACAAAGGGGCTGGACCGGGCCGTGCCCGTTCCGGTAGCAATCAACTTATCATTGTATGGTACAATCAGTGTCAGTATGAAAACTGTGACCAAGTATAGAACAATAATACGCAAGAAGACGTTTTTGGCACCGTGAAAAATTGCATGTCTGCTGTTCTTAGTTTCACCGGCAAGAATGGCAATATTTTGAATGCCAGAGTAAGAGTACACCACAGAAGAAATGGCAGCCCAGAAGCCTACAAACTTTCCTATGTGTCCCCCCACCAAATAATTTGCAAAGGGACCAGGTTCCTTCCAATAATGAAATCCAAGCCTTTCTTGGCCCTTGGTACCACCTAGGTCGATCACCAGTCCTGATATGATCAATATAAAAATCAATACAAGTTTCAGCCATCCGAATATGTATTCGAGTTCGCCGTAGAATCGAATTGTGTAAATATTGGTCATCACAAAAAGAATACCGAATACAGTTATGAAAACTGCAGGGCTTACATCCGTCCAATATCTCATAATAACTGCCGTGGCCGATAACTCACCAGGCATAAGTGACGAATATGTAGATATCCAACCAAATGTAAAGCCAACTGACTCGTCTATGAACTGCTCGGCATGCCTAATAGTTGCCCCGGTGGCCGGCATGAAAGAAGCAACTTCAGCGATAGCAATCTGATTACACCCTACAACGATACCAACAAACAGATATGCAATCAACAGACCGACCGGCCCGGTTTTTTTTAACGTACCACCAGAAGACAAAAATAGACCTGTACCAAATACGCCAACAAGTGTTAGCATCTTAATATGGCGCTCTTTAAGCCCTTGCTTGAGTTTTGTTCTATCATTGTGAAGAACACCTCGTTTCACAGTCTCTTCCACGCTTACAATGTCATGCTCCTCGTCAACATCAACATCTGCTTCATAAATCTTCGATTTTACTTTTTCTTGGCTATTAGTAGACATATCGCCAATCTCAGACATTTTTGACAAGGTTATGCAGTTTCTAAAGACCCTGTTTCGACAGCAAACTAGCTATTTAAGTACTTAAACAAACTAACATTTTCGCACCTGCCGGGTTGAACTTCAAAAGCCCTACCAAAAGCAGTTGAACACAAATCTTGCTTATCGCATTCACATTTGATTCCGCTTATCTCTTTGACTAATACAGAGTTTGTGTTGTGCAACACGTTTGAAGCCTTGGCAATGCAATGGCTCTCCGCTGAGTTTATTTCTACTTTTAGATTATGTTGCCTGCAGTCATGCAGTGATTTCCTTCAGTTTTCTTTTTTTTTCCCGCCGCAATTAACACCACCTTCTTTTTGCTTGTCCATTCATTATCGTATTCGAGGCACTGCAACCAAGCAAAAGGTAAAGGATAGTAAAGCCCAGGGGCTGATAAGATAGTGTAATGTAAACTTCCCCACGAATGAGTCGAACTGGCGCCCATCCTGTGTACTGCTAAGAAAACAACAAGTTCGTAAGGTTCAACTTTATCTACTTCTTTGTTGACCTACTTTCATTTTTAGTTGCCATACGGCATGGCACTTGCACGTTATAGAGCGCTGTCTAGTGCAAAAGCCATGTGATGGTTCTAAGGATGACTCGTTTCATAATATCATCAACTCTTCCATAGTCATTTTATTTTAACGGGTTGAGTCCGTAAAAGAAAGACCAAAAAAATTGTGTACGCGTTTTCTTACCAAGTGCGGCGCGGCGCGAGAGTGGGATAACGGTCTTCGAGAAGACTACTGCTTTTCTCGAGTATACAAGTTGAAAATTTTGAGACATCGCAACAAATAAAGAGTCCTGAGAATAACTCTTAACTCTTAACTCTCCTCCTCACATAACATATCAAGGGCCAATTGACTGTACTCTAAACTAGTACTTTTAGAACCTATTTTTTTACTTGAAAAGTGCCAAGATGGATATACTGAAGAAGGGAAATGAATCGGACAAGTTTACGAAAATAGAGACGGAGTCTACAATGATACCGACAGGGCTAGACAGATCAGACAAATCAGATTCGCTGATGAGGAGAATGAAGGACTCCTTCAAGCAAAGTAATCTGCATGTCATACCGGAAGACCTTGAAAATAGCGAGCAGACTGAACAGGAAAGAATCCAGTGGAAGCTAGCCTCTCAACCCTACCAAAAAGTCTTGAGCCAGAGGCACTTGACCATGATTGCCATAGGTGGCACTTTGGGAACGGGACTATTCATCGGTTTAGGTTACTCTTTGGCTTCCGGGCCGGCCGCTTTGTTAATTGGGTTTTTGATAGTCGGTACTTCCATGTTCTGTGTCGTCCAGAGTGCTGCAGAACTCTCCTGTCAGTTCCCTGTTTCTGGCTCATATGCCACACATGTTAGTAGGTTTGTAGATGAATCCGTTGGGTTTACTGTGGCTACTAACTATGCTCTGGCCTGGTTGATTTCCTTCCCGAGCGAGTTAATTGGTTGTTCACTTACGATCTCTTATTGGAATCAAAATGTAAATGCTGCAGTTTGGGTGGCTATTTTTTATGTTTTTATCATGGTGTTGAACCTGTTTGGCGTAAAAGGCTTTGCTGAGACAGAATTTGCTTTGTCGATTATCAAAGTCGTTGCTATCATCATCTTTATCATCATTGGCATCGTTCTGATAGCTGGAGGAGGGCCTAATTCCACTGGGTATATTGGAACCAGGTACTGGCACAACCCAGGCGCCTTCGCGAAGCCGGTCTTCAAGAATCTGTGTAACACTTTTGTTTCCGCTGCCTTTTCCTTCGGTGGCAGTGAATTAGTGTTGCTGACTAGTACAGAATCCAAGAATATTTCAGCAATATCTCGTGCTGCCAAAGGCACGTTCTGGAGAATCGCGATTTTTTACATTACGACCGTTGTCATTATTGGGTGTCTGGTGCCCTACAACGATAGTAGGCTGCTCAGTGGTTCGAACAGTGAAGATATTTCTGCCTCCCCCTTTGTTATTGCTTTGAGGAACACAGGATCGATGGGCGCTAAGGTGTCCAACTTCATGAATGTTGTTATCCTTGTTGCAGTGGTGTCTGTTTGCAATTCTTGCGTTTATGCTTCTTCGAGACTAATTCAGGCTCTAGGCGCCTCTGGTCAACTTCCGTCAGTCTTCTCCTATATGGACAGAAAGGGAAGGCCTTTAGTAGGGATTGGTGTTAGCGGTGTATTCGGTCTCTTAGGGTTCCTTGTCGCTTCAAACAAGGTGGACGATGTCTTTACATGGCTTTTCGCCCTGTGTTCCATTTCATCATTTTTCACCTGGTTCTGTATTTGCCTCTCGCAAATCAGGTTCAGAATGGCTTTGAAAACTCAAGGTAGATCCAAGGACGAAATAGCTTACAAGTCCATCCTAGGTGTTTATGGGGGGGTTTTAGGCTGTGTGCTGAATGCGTTGTTAATAGCAGGGGAAGTGTATGTATCAGCCGCACCAGTCGGCAGTCCTAGTTCCGCTAGAGCTTTTTTTGAATACTGTTTAAGTATTCCGATCATGATGGTTGTGTATATTGCACACAGAATCTATCGAAAAGATTGGAGACATTGGTACATCAAGAGAAGCGAGATTGATCTTGATACAGGCTGTTCTGTGGAGAATCTGGAACTTTTCAAGGCACAAAAAGAAGCTGAGAAACAACTTGTTGCTTCTAAACCATTCTATTACAAAATCTACAGGTTTTGGTGTTAGTGGACACTCTTGCATATGTAATCTTTAATGATTTTTCGAGACACTGATGTCTTGTATACTTTCTTTAAACAAAGCCTCATCTAGTGCCTGCTCGGTTAAGCAGCAGGCGTGCGGCAACGCTAAAACACTTCACGCAGGGTTTTTACTGCAGCACGGCATTCTAGAAGTGAAATTTGAAAAATTCAGCTCGAAGTTTTTTGTTCATCTTCTATGTTCAAAAGAGTATTAGTCACTTCCTGGCGGCAGAAAAGTTATCATCGAAACTTCTTTACGCTTGATTACGTTTGACTACGCTTGATTACGCTTAAGGATTGAAGGTTTAGTTCAACCAAGCTGAAAAAATAACCAATTATTCAACATAATTGGAAACCAGTCTACCATTAAATTGCGTGAAAATTTCAGAAAAATGGCACGTCTTCCTCTAAAGCAGTTGCTGGCCGATAATCCTAAGAAGGTTCTTGTTCTTGATGGTGGTCAAGGCACAGAATTGGAGAATAGAGGTATCAAAGTTGCCAACCCTGTATGGTCAACCATTCCATTCATTAGTGAATCATTTTGGTCCGGTGAGTCATCCTCTAACAGAAAGATTGTCAAAGAAATGTTCAACGATTTCTTGGATGCAGGTGCAGAGATATTGATGACCACAACCTACCAAACGAGTTACAAGTCTGTCTCTGAAAATACGCCAATTAAGACTTTATCAGAATACAATAACCTTTTGACCAGAATTGTCGATTTTTCTCGTGATTGTATTGGTGAAGATAAATACTTGATTGGTTGTATTGGCCCATGGGGTGCTCATATTTGCCGTGAGTTTACTGGCGACTATGGTGCCAATCCGGAAAGTATTGACTTCTATCAGTATTTCAAACCCCAGTTGGACAACTTCAACAAGAATGATAACTTGGATCTGATTGGGTTTGAAACCATTCCTAACATCCATGAACTGAAGGCCATTTTGTCTTGGGACGAGAGCGTTCTATCTAAACCCTTTTATATTGGGTTATCCGTGCACGAGCATGGTGTCTTGAGAGATGGCACTACTATGCAAGAAGTCGCAAAAGTTATTAAGGACTTGGGCGACAAAATAAATCCGAACTTTTCCCTCTTGGGTATTAACTGTGTCAGTTTTAACCAGTCTCCCGACATTCTTGAGTCTCTACATCAGGCTCTGCCTGATATGGCCTTGCTTGCTTATCCAAATAGTGGGGAAGTTTACGACACTGAAAAGAAGATATGGTTGCCAAATAGTGACAAACTAAAGACTTGGGATGCGGTAGTCGAGCGTTACATCAGCAGCGGTGCCCGTATCATCGGTGGTTGTTGTAGAACAAGTCCAAAAGACATCCAAGAGATTTCCACAGCTGTCAGAAAATACACTTAACCGCCCTCATATATATATACAAGCTGCGAGTTTCTCAGTAGTATACATACATATATACGCTAAGAAGCAGCGCCTCATTTTTAGATATACTTTATGGAGTTCAAAAAGTGTGCTTCGCTGTCTTCGCCATACTTCTAGAACGAGAAGAGTTTTCTGTGCTTGGTGGACTAAAAGGATAGCAAACGTACCGTTATGTTATAGCTCGTGGGAACCTAACCAATAGTTCATCTGATGGGGACTTAGAATGCACACAATTGTAACGGGAAAAGGACGTGGCTATCAGTACCTCTGTAATCTAGTATTCACCACTGATTTTTACGGAAACGCAGCAGCAATGTGCCTTAAGCGGGGAACTATTCTTTATCTACACTTCCTGTGGTTGACTTCGTAACTGCTATAGAACTGATGTCATTGGGCGCAAAAAGCGTGTGTTATCCAACCATTGTATTTGATATTTTAATTAATGAGTTATTGACAAAAAACGCTTTATTATTAGCCGCGATTTTATCTATCACACCACATTAGTATATAGAGTATCAAAAAGCTCGTTACTGATAGTTTACTGGTCTTTGTTATTGCAGCAATAACAGGTACTACTGAGCATTGTTCGAGAAAAACATTGCTACCTTGTCTGGCTTCCCGACGACAGGTGAACGAAAAGGGAACAGTCTCTTGCAAAGTTGTGAGGCACGAAATATTAACGGTGCAACATTTCAATAGGTAACTTTAACTTGAAAGCAAATGTGCACCTTCCTAAGTACGCTGATGTAATATGTGGGCTCGACTAGGATTTTCGTGAAACAATGGATAGCAGTTTCAAATCTACACATTTTTAGGTGCCCTCATGAACAATTCGTTTTAGACATTTACTTGAGAGGGTTAAAAGCCATGTTACTATATCAAGATGTTGTAGACCGGTGTTATACTCGAATGTGTAATTTCAAGTAAACTTCAAAAACCTTCCACCAAGAACATACTTATGGTATGTTCGAGGTCCTTCCTCGCGGACTCTATGGTCACGAAGAAATGCAGTTCTGGGACGCTTGATTTCTTCTTTGTAGGGTCTAATAATGAGAATGCCACTTTGGCATTACCACTCACTAAGAGTCTTGAAAGTTTGTTTTTCTAACTTTTATTCTTAGGTGTAATAGCAAGGCAGTGATTAGTGAAGAACTAGTACAATGTGGACTAGTATTTTCTCTTCAAGTAGAACTGAAACGGCAGTGAGTTTGAAGAAAATTGCGACGCAAAACTACGAAATCTGAGGCAATAACCGCTTGAAGTAAATTGGTTAGCATAAGGGCAGAGGTGTAACCTAGAAATTTCAACTAGTAAATGATTTAAATTCCAATACATGCGTGGCACGCATTATTTAAGGTTTCAGAGTGAAAACCTATTCATCACAGAAGCCATACAAACGAACATCAAGCATTCAGAATCAGAATCCTCAGGCACTAAATGAACACGCTCACTGGGAAATATGTGACCGCCATGTTGAACCTGTAGTTTTGTAACGTACCTAACAACACCAAGTAGCCTAGTAAAGACACCCTAGATCATGTTTTTCCTCCTCCGCTATAAACATTGCAAAGTTTAAAAAACAAGATATTTACGCTGACTGGGAACAGAACCATAATTTCTGAAAGAGAAGCAGGAGTAGGTTTCCTGCGATGAGTAGAGTAGCTCATGAAAACCTTTCTCACTGTTTTTACGAACCATTTTGGTGTTGTGCTATGTTCCGCCACATGTACAAACGTCTCAATAAAAATACGCCAAAAAGAAAGAAAAATGCACCTTTTAATAAAAGAACAATTTTTCCCTACAGAATTTTCTTCGATTTCTTTGTTCAAGTTGAAAATCATCTTATTGCCATACGTTGGTTGGGCACAGGGTTTTGGCATCGTAAGTTTGTCAGTTTCCTTGCATATGAGCAAATATCTACGCTGACTGTTCTCACAATGTCCTCCGCCACTCCCGTTGAGGGAATCATATTACACCTTGCGTACTTTAAAAATTACATTGTCTTTTGTTTCTTTTTTGCCTTGTTGCAAGAGAGCGTTGTTCGAAAACGGGTGCACTTTGGTGCTCTTTATACTTCGCCCGAGGAAACTGTACAAATGACGGAGCTTCATCAGACACTGGTCTATTGTTCATAGACAATAACCCCCTAAAGCTTGCATGTACGAGGGTGAACTTATGGTTATCAGCACTTCTTTAGTATTGTGTACTAGGTTACAGGTTTGCTTTTGGACTTCTAAATTTGTAACTAGCACTAAATAAACCATTTTAGCGTGCCTATGAGATGTCGCGAGGGGTCTTTTCCTTTGTCTAGTTCGAGTAATTATATAAGCGTGCGTAGTGATTTTTGAGCGAGGCCCTTAGGGTTTCGTATTGTGGTAATAAAGTCTACAGTTTTTATAGGTGAAACACTCAGCAAGAGTTGGAGGATCTCTATTTTTATTGGGGCATGAATATCACAGATGTGCAACGTGGTAGGGGTTCATGTGGTTATGTGCAGGTTATGCAGCGTTATCATTAGCGTTGGCGTCTTTTTCTCACTTGCCCGAGGGGTTGCTCTTGGAACTTATAAGGTCATGAGCACTTTTGCTGAGTCTTTTTGGAATGCAGCATTTTTCTCAAACGAAAAAAAAAAAAAAAAGGCAAAAAAACTATAGAATACTACTGGTCTTGAATTTTCTTGGTAGAAGCCTTTCTAATTGCACCCCTTAGTTCAATATCCACCGTTATTTTTGATTGCATACTCTCCATTTAGAAGTAGTTACTTGTATAAATATATTCATGAACTTAACCATTTGCAAATTTTCGAAGAAGCTTCTTTTATTATCCGTTAATTAGTACCTGATATACGGAGACAAGAAGCAGTAACAGAAATTTTAATAGGACATCTCATTGTTGAACTTTCGTTGATCTAAATATGGGAAAAATTTCGGAGTTTCTCGGCAATCCAGGTGCTAGGCCTGATGTTCACCATAGAGCGCCTACTGTTAGTAACAGACAATATGAGGAATTCGGTGATTCCAAGGATTACAAGAACGATGATATCGTCAGAGTTATTAGCAATAGCGATGAAAGTACTGATGACGAACTATGTAATGTGGATCTAACTGAAACTGGGGCAATTTTTACCAGTAAAGGTTTCACTGGGCTAAGTAAAGGTTTCACAGATAAATCCTTAGACTTTCTAGTGCGGGTGGCTGGTTCACAAGTTGTTTTTTTCATTGTTTGGATCATCCTCATTATTTGGATAGTAGTCGGTATTGTCTACAACGCACCTTTTAATTGGCAAGTGGTTATGCAGGACGGTCAATCGATTCAAAGTTATGTTTGGGACACGCTGTTGATGAGACAACAACTGATGAGCACACATGAGCAGATTTTGATTTGTGGTAGATTGAAGTCGAGATTGGTTTCCTTCAAGAGCTATTTAACGAGGAGTTCTCCACAGGAAGAGAAACCAGAGTGCACAGTTGAAGCTAATGAAGTAGGTTCCATTGAAAAGCCTGTAGACTTATCGGAAATTAATGGAGAATTGCCTGTGGAAAATTGGTATGACCGTTTATCTAATATAGCAAGCAAATATATGGGTTCGATCTCAGCAATGGTGATATTTTGGATAGGTATTTTTGTCTGGATAGGCTGCGGTGCAATTCCAAAAGATGCAGGCAACTCGCCACCTTACACTGGAGAGACTACTGGCAGCAACCCAAGATTAAAAAAATTCAGTGATAATTGGCAAATGTATATTAACACTGCTGTCGCTGTTTCCCTGTTGATCTGTACCACATTCTTACAAAACATTAGAGCCAGACATGATTATTTCACTGGAAAATTTCTAGTTGGTATCTTTGAAATGGACGAAAAAATCGACTATCGCATAAGAAAGCATTTCGACGATTTTGAAACGCCTCACCCAGTTGTTACGATTGAATCTGAAAAAAGATCAACTGGGAGAAAAATGATTGATTGGTATGCCGACATTATTGGTACTGGGATTGGTGTAATAATCGGCGTTGCAGTGTTCGCCACTTGGATCGGTATTGGTACGCCATTGAAATGGAACGATAACTGGTGGTTGATTATCGGTACATACACGGGTTTAGTTGGATTTCTAGATGGTTTCGTTTTAAGAGAAGTGTATTTTAGAATTGTTCAGCACGAGGAGAAGAACTACTCTGATGTGGCTAGGGAAGACCTTGAATTGTTTCAAGAACTAGGCATTGAATGTCCCGAAGAGTTTTCCGGAAAAGCACCTCAAATTAACACTATTGGTTACAGAACATCTCAGTATATAAATAAGATCTGCTCAACCCCATGGAGTGTTCTGGTATCTATTCTGATTATTATTGGTTTGATTTGTGTTGCTTCCGGTCTTCGTTGGAGTACAACCGGTCAATTGATTGCTAACACACCAACTATGATTATCGAGGAATTCTTCTTACTTGTTTTGTTGCAAGCACATAATTGGGCAGATCGTCAAAGAAGGGTGGAAGTTACGGCTTTGTACGCACGTAGGCGCATTCTTTTATCCTATGTGGAAAATCGTTTCCCCGATGTTGTGATGTTGGAAAAATAGATATTAAATATTCGCCGGTTAGTGGAAAACGTTACTTTACTAATTATCCCTAAAAGAAGTTCAAGGAATTTCTGACGGAGGTAGTAATCTATCTTAGAACTGTTATTTAGTTTGTATATACACCCCTCCTTCATTTCTGGGGTTTTGTTTCTGTCTCTGGGAGTCTAGACATTTATATTAATACTTAATGATAAACACCCAGAATAAAATGTGTTTAGTTAATGCTTTCATGGCAAATCGGTGATAAATTGTGACACAATTTATGCTTCTAGAGTAAGAGCATCTTTCGCTGACTAAAGATTCCTCCGCTCCGCTTTATATCTCCGCTTTTAGCGCGATGTTCTCACTATCAACTTTTCACATTTGGAAATGGAACGGCAATATAGGAGAAAAAGGAAGGTGAGAAGAAAAAGAGGATTGACAGTTCTCGAGGCGGAGGCTCATCAGAAATTTGTATAAGTTCGGTCAATCTCATCTGGTTTACTGCATTGGTGAGATTCGTATATCCATTTTTCGAGAAAAGATTTTCCACATAGCAACAAGGAAGAATTACAATCAGCATGCCATATCCTGAAAAATTTGAAGGTATCGCCATTCAATCACACGAAGATTGGAAAAACCCAAAGAAGACAAAGTACGATCCAAAGCCATTCTACGATCACGATGTCGACATTAAGATTGAGGCATGCGGTGTCTGTGGCAGTGACGTTCATTGTGCAGCTGGGCATTGGGGCAATATGAAGATGCCCTTAGTCGTTGGTCACGAAATAGTTGGTAAAGTTGTTAAATTGGGGGATAAATCTAATAGTGGGCTGAAAGTCGGTCAGCGTGTCGGTGTAGGTGCTCAAGTTTTTTCATGCTTAGAGTGTGACCGTTGTAAGAGTGATAACGAGCCATACTGCACCAAATTTGTTACCACGTATAGTCAGCCATACGAAGATGGCTATGTGTCGCAGGGTGGCTATGCAAATTACATTAGAGTTCATGAACACTTTGTTGTCCCCATTCCAGACAATGTTCCATCTCATTTAGCCGCTCCATTATTATGTGGTGGGTTGACCGTATACTCCCCGTTGGTTCGTAATGAATGTGGTCCAGGTAAAAAAGTTGGTATAGTTGGTCTTGGTGGTATCGGTAGTATGGGTACATTGATTGCTAAAGCCATGGGGGCGGAGACATACGTTATTTCTCGTTCTTCAAAGAAGAAGGAGGACGCAATGAAGATGGGTGCCGATCACTATATCGCGACATTAGAAGAAGGAGACTGGGGCGAAAAATATTTCGACACCTTCGATTTGATTGTAGTTTGTGCTTCATCCCTAACCGATATTGATTTTAATATTATGCCAAAAGCCATGAAGGTTGGTGGTAGAATTGTCTCTATTTCTATACCAGAGCAACATGAAATGTTGACGTTAAAGCCGTATGGCTTAAAGGCTGTTTCCATTTCTTATAGTGCTTTAGGCTCCATCAAAGAATTGAAGCAACTCTTGACATTAGTCTCCGAAAAAAATATCAAAGTTTGGGTAGAAACATTACCAGTCGGTGAGGCTGGTGTTCACGAAGCCTTCGAGAGGATGGAAAGGGGTGATGTTAGATACAGGTTTACTTTGATCGACTACGATAAGGAATTTACAAACTAGACTTTGATGCTTTAGAAGCATCTGTCTTTATCAGACTTGTCGTGAATGTAGCCCTCTTTTCTAACTATGCCTTGCTTTGGCACTGTATATATAAGTAAAGTTTTATTCGGTACAAGATACATTAGAAACTAGTTTTCTATGGTTACAAAGAATTATTTAAATATTAACAATTTGTACAGTTCACTTTTTATTTTTTTTTTCCCTCATTTTCTCTTTCTCAGGCAAATACCTTTAAGGTAAAAAGGACAACTCACTCATACAATCACAAAAGTGGTGCACATTTGGGGTATTGGACATGTTTTGGTACTATTAAGCAATCAAAACGATAGCACCAATAGCAAAAACTTTCATGTTCATATTCAAGGACACACCAGCATTTTCCTCCGTCGTGATAACTGCAGGCATGGTTGTTTGTGCATTGGATAAAGACGTTCCATGAATAGGTGTGGTAGGTTTTGTAGTAGACTTGGTTGCTTTTTTGGTCGATGAGATTAGTTGTGATTTTGATATCGGCTTTTTGCTTGAAACCTCTATTGTTTGAAGAGTAGTTTCACCTCTGCCAACTGGACTTCCAGTTGAAGATTTTGAGGTAGTTGATAGCTTTTTCGTTCCTTTATACATTGATATAGCCTCTGAAGTTTCGGTCAATTTCTGGTATGTTCCTTCAACAGATGCGCTTCCCGTAACCTGAGTTGCTGATGATGTCGTTTCTGCTGTAACAGTGGACGAGCCCCTTAAGATTTCGGATTCTGGAGCAAAATTTGGAGCTTCCTGAGAAGTTGATACTTCTCTGAAACCTTTCGAAGACGTGAGTGTGGTAACGCTGCCTATGCTGATAGTAGTGTTGATTTTCTTCCCATTTCCACTCATGATTGACGTTACTCCTCTTTGTGGACAAGTAGTGAAAGTAGAAGCGCTGATATTTGTTATAGTAGTAAATATTCTTGAGTTTTTACCTTTGGTGCAACCTCCTGAACAACTTGTTACGGTCGCTGTAATTGCATTTTCCTTACTTGCAATCTCTGTTTTAGTGGTGTTGGAAAAGAAACTAGAACTACCACAGTTGGTTGTTGAGGTTAGTGTTTTAATTTGTTTATCAGTAGTTAAAGCAGTTTTACCATTAGAGATGCTTGCAGTTTGAGTGAATATCGGGGATGGAGTAGAAACGAATGTAATAGGATAAGGAATAGGTGTAGCAATTGTGGAAACTGTTGATGAGTTTTCAGAGGTAGAGATGCTACGAGTGCCTGGAATGGAGCCAGATGTGGTTGAATTGCATAGGACCTGTGCGGTGGATGTTTCCGATGGAACTATGGAAGTGGTTGAACTACTGCCCGCTAATGAAGACCTGGTGTCGCCACTCACTAATGGTGCACTTACAGTAGCTGAACTGGAGGACAGTGAGTCAAAATCGATAGTTGAATTAACTACGCCTGGTGAAGAAGTAATGACAGTTGAATGGCTTATGAATGGAGAGCTACTGGCCATACCCGAAATAGTTGAAGGAGTTTTAGAAATAATTGTCGAAGCTTTGGGGGTGGCAAAACCAGAATCTGTTAATGATGGGCTACCGATAGTCGAATTACTTACAAATGGTGCATTAGTGGTGGCCAGAAAAGACTCGGAGCTGACCGAGTTAGACGTGACTGATGGTACACTGGAAGTAATTACAGTAGTGGCTGCTGACAAATAGCCTGCGGCGCCGGTATTATTCAAGAACTGTGCGCTAGATGTGGTAAAACTGGACGCGATTGTACTTTCGGAAGGAATCACACTAGACGCGGCTGATGGAAATTTAGAGGTAGTTGGTCGGATGGATATTAATGAAGAGCTTGCAACGGTTGAACTATTGACAAATACTATACTGGAACTAGTCAAATAAGAGAAATCGGAAGAGATTTTAGAAGTAGCGAAGCTAGAACTACTGGATGCAGTTTCAGCAAACGATCTTGATAGCGAAAGTGATATTGTGGAGGCGGCAGAACTAGAACCCGTCGATAAAGAGCTTTCAATCGTTGAATTTCTCATGAATGGCACACTAGAGGGAGTCAATCCGGAAGTTGATGACGAGGCTACTGTAGTAACGAAACTTGAAGTAGCAGATGCTGCGCCAGAAGTCCTTAAAGTGGAGATAGTTGATGAAACTGCAGAAGCATATGGTAGAGATTCAGAAACTGTTGCACTGGAAATGTGTGATGAAGCTTCGGGGGTATACACGCTAGAGGGCATCGAGGTAGAAGTTGCGGACGAGATCACTGCAGCAATGGAACTTGAAGTAGCAGATGCGGCGCCAGAAGTCTTCAAAGTGGAGGTGGCTAATGATTTGGTGGAGGTAATCGCACTGGAACCTGTCGATAGGGAGCTTTCAATCGTTGAATTTCTCACGAATGGCACACTAGAGGGAGTCAATCCGGAAGTTGAGGACGAGGCTACTGTAGTAACGAAACTTGAAGTAGCAGATGCTGCGCCAGAAGTCCTTAAAGTGGAGATAGTTGATGAAACTGCAGAAGCATATGGTAGAGATTCAGAAACTGTTGCACTGGAAATGTGTGATGAAGCTTCGGGGGTATACACGCTAGAGGGCATCGAGGTAGAAGTTGCGGACGAGATCACTGCAGCAATGGAACTTGAAGTAGCAGATGCGGCGCCAGAAGTCCTTAAAGTGGAGGTAGTTGATGAAACTGCAGAAGCATATGGTAGAGATTCAGAAACTGTTGCACCGAAAATGTGTGATGAAGCTTCGGTGGTGTACACGCTAGTGGGCGTCAAGATAGAGGTATTAGCTGTTGGCTGACTCGAGGCTGTCGATAAAGCAGAAGATGCCGAGGCGTCGGAGGTGGTAGAGCTAGATGTTGTCTTCGAAATGCCATAAGTATCACTTTCAGAACCGACAGCGCTGGTCGATGTAATAACCAGTTCTGAAGAGCTTGCTTTTGTTGAAAATGAAGGTCCAGTCAAAGTGGTGGAAAAACTTTGGGAGTCTGTCAAGGAGGATGTCAAGGATGAAATCAGACTTGTATCAGAAGTTAAACTAGATGATTCTAGGACAAATGACGTCTCCAGTAGTTTTGAAGAGGAAGCAATCACATCTGATGGACTGATTTGTAGGGATGATGTATGGCTAGCACTACCGCTTGTGGAATTAGTGGTTATAATATAGTCGGAGGATTGTACGGTGGAGTAAGGAGCAGTATACGGACTTGAGAGACTAGCGGATGATAATTCGACATTACTGGTCGATGTAGTGGCAATATCGGATGATGTGTATGAAAGAGAAGAAAAAATGGAAGCCAGAGACTCTGATGATAGGATTGAAGCAATTGTATCAGAAGAGAGGGACGAGCTAGAAGTAACTGCGGGTATAACAGAAGACACATATATACTAGAACGGCTTACAGCAATTTCTGAGATTGAAGTGGATGTACTAGTTGTCGAGCTTCTCGTACTTGTACTACTGGTAGTAGTCGAGGTGGATGTACTACTAGTTGTAGTTGTTCTACTATGCGATGTGGTAGTTGCTGTCGTCGACTTTGAACCGGATGAACCCATCTTGACACGGTATTTTTCTTTTCTCCGGGCCACTTTTCCACAATATAAAATGCATAAATGGGATAGGACTATACCACTAACTCTTATGAGTGCGACTTTATATAGGTTAAATATTTAACTTCACACTCCTAAATTGCACAACGAACATAGGCAGCAACGAAGACTAGAAAAACATGCTCTTCAGAAACCTTAATGATAACTGCTGGACGGTCTTCGCAAGATGCTTATTTTTACGTGAGTTTTAAGTTGTAGTGAACTGACACTTCCAGTGTATTCAAAGGCAATGATTACAAACGAGCTTTTGAAAAAGCTTAACTTCGAATTTTTAGATCTGCGGATACCTAATGAATCCGCCTTTAACGAAAGACACACTTTTGGAACAATGTCAAAAAAAAAAAGAGCAAGGCGGCTCAGCTATATCCCAGTTAGACTCTAGCAAAACGGGTGCAACAGGCCGTAAATATATGACTTACATCTCTTCCAAAGAAGGAACCTATATACGTCTTGAATATAATGCATACGAATACTAAAACAAACGCTTGGACTCGGAAGGTATATTAACGCTGATCTACACAATTTACATACCTCTTCACCTTGTCATTCCATTTGCGTATTCTTCGGTAACCATTTCTGTGTAGTATGTAAAAAAAATGAAAGGTTGGATGTGAATACGAGAACCTTTCCTGCTTGTCACTTTTGCTTTATTGAATGCGTAGACAATATCAATTGCGAATAACGAAGAGATAACGTCAAACGCTCAAAAGTGTGTTCATTTAATTTAAGAACTTTTTGATGGAGGACAAGAAAACTAAAAAAAGTTTACTTCATTGAAATTATGAATCTTCCTCACTTAGAATGCCTTGCTAGTAGCTTCATAACACCATACTATGCATGTTCTTCTAAACAAGAAGGCAAGCAGAATATACGAAAAGAGAAAGTTCTGCATTACTACACTCTTCTCATCCAATATGCCAATTGACACGGTTAGTAATACATCCATCGTATAGAAGGAAGCTTTTCCGAAAAAGATAGTTTATTCAGCAAAGTGTCTTAGTAAGTATACTTGCTCCCCACAGGTAAAAATATTCCAAATGATCGCGAAATTAATGTGTAGGAAGGTTTACGGTAACAGCAGACCATGCTTTTTTTGCTCCAAAAGGAAAAAGCAAAGTTAACAGAATCGACACAAAATCAATTTCCCATACTAAGGGCATGATTTCAGAAAGTTTTCTACTTCAGTGATCTCATGAAGTCAGCTATCACTTTTTTGCGCTACGCTTTTAATGTGACGCAGTTCATACTTGTCATTTTTTTTAGTTTTCCCGTGCCTTGGCATATTTTTGTCTGTATACGAAGGAGATCGATCAAATAAGGACGAACAGATCTTGGAACAAGACATGACAAGTTTAAAATTTTCCTGTTTTTCATATTCTAGGACAGTCTTACTTTTTTGGCGTAGGAAGGGAACGAGATTGATAGAAGTTAAAAATTTTATAGTTACGTATCTATACCGGTTGATTATTTTCCAACTCTATACTACATCATGTTCATGTTCATGTTCATGTTCATGTTCATGTTCATGTTCATGTTCATCGCGTTTGCAAGGTTCGTTCTTTTGTGTCGCCTTCCTTCTTTTGCAAGTCTATCTCTACGTTTTCTATTCATGTACTCTATATAATGAATAAGTAGGCTTTGACACGCAAAATCTTCCGTCAATGGTGGAATATTATTCAATCCGAATGATCCTTGGTCAGTGCACTGTTCGCCAAGAATTAAATGGCCCTCTTGAGAAACTCTTCTGAAAAGGGATGTAACAAATTCTCTAGTATAATGAGCGGCAACGAATTTTTTACCATTTTGGCGTTGTCGATCGATGGTCATCCTATTTTTAGATATTTTGACTTCATCCTCATCTAAGCGATTTACTTCATAATTCGTCAGCAGAGTTAATTTGTAATGATCGTTGGTGATAACTGGCGAATAAGTGACATGCCACCGAAGATTTAAACCATTGACTTTAGTATCCAAGTCCCTGTACCCATTTCGATGGGCCATAGATAGTGAATTGAGTTCTGTAGACATAGCTCCTGCGAAGTCATATTCTATGTTGATTCGACCGCAGTTTTCATATATGTCATAAAGAGGTACTTTGTACAACGTCAATCCATTGTTTGAAGCAACGACTCTTGTTACAGCATAAGGCGGAGGCTCGTCCGCAGTTTTTAGGACAAATTTGAAAATTTTATAGTATGGTACATCACTGACCTTCTTGTCGTGACGGCCTGTTTTGCAAAACGGTGTAATGCAATTAATTATTTGAAATAACGGGATACCAATTGCATCTGGACTAAGTTCATAAGAATTTTTCTTACTGTTTTCAAAGTATTCGAAAGACTGCTGGGACGGAAACATAAAAAACCCATCCTCACCGCTTATTTGGGCTATGGGCATTTTTCTTTCCCTATTGAAATGAAAGCAGTCTGGAAGGTTTTTGTTATTGGACATTTCAATCTTCAATCTTTGCGGATCTTTGAGCCCATCGGCCGCTTTCTTCAGAAGATATCTACTTATGGAACCCATACTAAGGCTTTTTTTAAAACTTGTAATCGCGGTTTAGGATTATCATTTGTTTTTTATTTTGGTAAAGCATATTAACCTACATTAGTGGTAAATACTGTAACCTTTACAGGTCTAGTTTTATATTGATTCATACTTGTGGCTTAGTCAAGACAACTTTTGTTTTCAGGGCACATACGCATTTCCGCTGCGCCAAAAAATAGAATTCATGTACTTTCTCCCTTCCATTGTGCTTAAATGACGCAACCGATGTGCTCTTAGCATTGGACTCAATCAAGAAATAAGAGGTTTAACCGATGTTGATTGATAATTGAATTATCGCACTCGTTTCCGGGCTCACTAGGTATGAAGTTGCGTTGTTTAATATGTGTCACATATCAGCGCATGCGCTAAGTGCACATCTCTTTAATTATACGTAACTTATAGGGTCGGGTATAGTCATCGCCGATAACCTCTATGCCAGTTACTAGATGTTTTCCACGGAATACTGTACTTTTGCAATAGTTCTGCTATCATCAATTTGGTTCAGAAGAACCTGTCATACTAGAAATTTCTATAACAGTACATAGATGCGAATTTCTGGATATTTTGACTTCAGAAAAGCACAGCAACTTTTATGATTCACATTTACCAATACCATTGTCTCTAATGTCAATATATATATATATATATATATATACGTGTGTATATGTACTAATATATGAATAATCCACCCACTGAAGTTAATAAGAACGGTTGATTCGTAAAGCAGCAATTATGGCTCTTGGATTTTAACATGGTCACCATTCTTGGCAGACGATTTCAAAAACGCATCCACACAGGCTAGATGGTGGAAGGCAGTTCTTGGTGTGCCTAAGTAAAGAGACTTATCCTTCTTGCTAACAGCCTCATTAAAATTCAAAAATTCAGCGTTGACACCGAAACTTTCATCATTGTCAATTTTGAAGATCTGTTCATCGCCATTATCTTCAGCTGAACCGCCTAATTTAACTTTTACGACTGGACTTTTCTTATCTGATAAGTCAATAGTAACGGTACCATTCTTACCGTAAATTTTCAGAAAAACAGACTTTTCGGTAGCACCAAAAGCAGAGCCATAAGTAAAACTTCCGATTATATCTGCGTCCTTTAACTGAACAGTAGCAAAGACGATGTCATCTGCACCAGAACGTTCGCGCACTTGTCTCGTCAATGCGGAAACAGATTTGAATTCACCAAGTAGGGAAATAACAAGGGCTAATTGATGTACACCACCATCTGATAGAAATCCACCGATGTGCTCTGGTTTTTGTCTCCAAGTTGTGGTCAGATATTTATTTGCGGTGACAAATGGGCCGGTGGAATTGTGGGTGAATGCTACAACAGGACTAATTTTCTTGATCTGCTCCTCCGCGATTTTAATACATGGAAGATATAACCAATTTTCGGCCACACCAACAGGTAAAGGGGTGGACTCTGCCAATTTGACGATCTCCCTTGCTTGCTCTAAATTAGCTGCAATTGGTTTTTCCAAAAGAACAGGCTTTCCAGCCTTAACGGCTTTGTCAACAATACCCGCATTAAACTGAGCAGGTAGCAAAGCATCGATGTAGTCCACATTAGGGTCATTCAAAATTTCGTCCAAGTTGTCATAAACTTTATTTTCAGGGACGTTAGCAATCTTTGCAAAATCCAAAGCTTTTGCCTTATGTCTATTGAAGGCAGCGACGACTTTGAACTTGTCAGGGAATTCCTGATAAGATGGTAGATGTCTCTCTTTCGCAAAAATACCTGTACCAACTATACCGACGTTCAATGGGGACATTTTTTAATAGTTTCTACTTCGCTTTTTAAAACTAATCAATGTTTATAGACCTGGTGAATATACCGAACAAAATTGTTCAACAGAGTCGGAATGACTACGCAAAATTGGTAGTTCCTTTTATACATGAACACATATGTATTGTGTTACTAAACTATAAATGAAATTTCAACAAGGAAGGAACTCCGTTTTCTTTTCCGGCGGAGAACGGAATTAGGCGGTGTTATCATTAAGTTGAAGCAAACGTAATGAAGTGCACGTCATTTTATTTTGAATGAGAACAGAGACTACGTACTTAGTTATTCTATTATTATCTTTCTAACGTACAAACTCGACTGTGGTAAAGGTTTTCTTGGTCTTGCTTCGATTTTGACTCGACTGGAAACGATTCTCTATATTTAAACCTAGATGTATTTAGCAACGGCCTCTCCATCATAAATCGTGAAAGGCATATTCTCGCCTACGATGGCGATCGAGAGGTTGTCTACTGTCAACGATTCGTCCCTTAATGACTGACTGATGGCCTCTACGCCAGCTTTGATCAGTTCATCTGGGTTCCCGTCAATTTTTATGAACGTGTCTAAAGTTCTCTCTAAATAGGTCTTTGCCCCTTGACTTCTTGCACCAATAGCTGTGCCGTATAGTTCCATAACATTCCCGGAAGGTTGGAATTCTAAAAGATGAGAACCACTCTTGTCATATCCTATAATCAACAAACCAACACCGTAGGGTCTACCCCCATAAGATTGTGTATTCTTTTGCGCTTTATCGCAAAGCAAATGTCCTGCTTTCTCAACGGCAAGCTTTCTGTTAAAAACCAAGCTGGAATAATTACATTGTTGTCTCAAATAATTACTTAAAACCCTGGCGTCCGGAGCAAGCCCGGCTAACGAGAGTCCCATGTGCTCGTCACATTTAATGATTTTTTTCTGGTATGATGACAGTTCATCTGCATTTCTTTTCAACGCTACCAAAACTGCATGAGTGTTCGAACGTAGCCCCACAGTGACGCTCCCTTGTTTGATAGCCTCTAAGGCGTATTCCACTTGGAAAAGACGGCCTGTAGGAGAAAAAGTGACTGTGTCCCCATCGTAATTGTTTCTGAACATGCTTTAATGATATATGAAGGTTTAGTTTAATACGCTGTTGTCCACTTCCCTTGAGCTTGTCAATTGAGTACTGCTACACAACTATAGTGGAGTCTTAGTTCTTTTTCCATCCTTTAACGATGTCTTTTGAGTATTATTTTTGCCACTCTAAAATAGGGTTTGGTATCTCTAGGGTATTTTTCTTGTATAGTTAGGTCATGTGTCCCTTGAGTGTTTGTTATTAGGTCTTATAATGTATACTGATAGGGTTAATATCTCAACCCTGACCCTTTTTTTCTTTATGTTTCTTACTGCGCAGTAGCTAAGAGGAACTGGTACTGATTACATAGAGAAGTATGATGACACAATAGTGCGTAAGTCATCTATACACATACAATCTTTTCAAGTTGCCATAAACCATGCAGAATATAACACAGGGATCCAAAATATCTGGTGTCATACCGACTCTGTTGAAGAATTGGATACTGCACATAGTATACGCTACATTGGACCATATACCTCCGTTTGTGTGGGAAATTCTACATGTTTTCACTGATATTTATTTTTTTTGGATTCAGAAGTTGATCAACTATGTGAGGCCACACTCCAGAGTAATTTATTATAATGCTATCAAGAAATTAGACGAGTGTGTTACGTATCAAATGTGGTGTCAGCAAGCGTCTGTAGTAGATGAAATTACAGGTGCGAATTTATGGCGACGAAATTTCTTTTCGAAACGATACGACTTCAATTCTGTCATTGAACAGTACACTATACTGGAAAATATGTTGAGGGAGGAGAAGTATGATGTGGTCAAGGAAAAGTTTTCGACTACGGGGCCTTGTATGTTAAGGAATTTCGCGGGTATTGGGGATAAAAAGCTGTTTACGAAATCTTTAATGGGTACTAAATTGCTTATTGAACAATACTTGACCCGAATATTGGAAGGCTTGGACATACTAAACAATCAGACTTTAACTCCAACGTCCTTTTTCCAAAGGTGTAAGTTGTCGCTGGGCACCACAGCGTTGATCTTGCAAGGTGGTTCGTTATTTGGGTTGTTTCACCTGGGGGTGATTAAGGGTCTATTGCTACAGGATTTGATGCCCAATATTATAAGCGGTAGCTCTATGGGAGCGTGTGTTGCCAGTCTATTCGGCTGCTTGTCCAATGAGCAATTAAAGCAGCTACTGACGGATGACAACCTCTTGAATATCATCAAGAATGATGTGGATTTGCTAAAAAGCTGCGGTTATGGTAATTTGGAGCAACATTTGAATCTAGGAACATTAATTCAGAATTTAATACATCACGGTTACTCTCAAGATGTTTATCTTTTTATTCGGTTCGTTATGAAGTATATTGTCAAGGAGAAGACTTTTGAAGAAGTTTACCAAATAACGGGAAAAATTTTCAATATTGTTATTCATCCAACGGATAAATCGTGTCCAAATTTATTGAATTATGTAACAACGCCAAACGTATTAATCAAGTCAGCCATTGAATGTTCACTCGGATCTGGTGTGATCTCAGAAGATACATCACTGTTGTGTAAAAATTTAGAGAATGAAATTGAACCGTTTCTTAACATTAATAAAGATAAGCACGTTAAATTTTTGACCCCAGAAAACGCCACAAATCCGAATATAACCGAGAGCCCCTATACCAGATTAACAGAATTATTCAATGTTAATAATTTTATTGTTTCTTTGGCAAGACCGTACTTAGCTCCTTTGGTGGTGAATGATTTGAAGCATGAAATCAAAACCTCGAAATACTACTATTATAAGCACTATCCGAATTTGACCCCTATAAATGCCAATACGGTAGATATAACACACAGATCCTCTTCGCAATCACCCACGAAGACAGCAACTGTTGAAGAACTGGGAGTAGAGCATTTAGTAAGTCCTGTACCCCCAAGCTCGGCAATTAACGATTCAGCAGAATTTATAATCCCAGAATTGGGCATACCGCAGTTGAATTTTACTGAAATGGAACCGTTGGCCTTCAAATTTAAGTATCATTTGGAGAGGAAACTGAAAAATATTGCCACTATGGAATTTCGACATAGAATGGAGGTTTTGGACAATTTAGGCTTGTTGTGTTCGTTAGTAAAAAGACTAATTATAGATGAAAAGACCCCCAGATCGGCCACGGAGATTGCTGTGGTACCTAGAATGAAAAGTTTGTCATTAACAAGAATTATCGAAGGTCAATTGAATAATATTCCATATTGGATAAAATCTGGCGAACGAAGTACGTGGCCTGCATTAGCTTTAATCAAAACGAGATGTGCAGTTGAGTTTAAATTAGATGATATAATAAGGGCAAGAAGGAGTAGGTAATAGGTTTACCCTCTCTTGTTTTTGTTTCTGTTTCTGTTTTTGTTTTTTGATAGAACTTAATTGCATATACGTACATTAATAATGTAGTTGAATTATATTCAGTATATAAAAAAAAACGAATGAGTGATAAAACACGCCTATTGCCCTCTGTACCACCTAACGATAAAATAGCTTTGTTGATTCCTTTTCATTTAGATACAAGTATTCATTCTCAACCACGTGCAAGTTTGTGTTTGAGGGGGTTGTAACCGGTGCACCACCTCTACAAACATGCAGTGAGCCAGTTACGTCTTTAGCAAACCCAGTCTTCAAAGGGTTTAAGTTTAAATTGATCATTGATTTGATAAAAGAAGATTTGTAGAAATTTTGTAGGTTAGATGAATGAACAGTAACATCATATTCATCCATATTGAAAATGTCTGAGTTGGAAACAATGATTAGTACTTGACATTGCTTCAGAAGAGGTGTAATGAACCTATTATTCAATTCCGAGTAAGTCAGGCCATTTATTAGCGACAATAATAATTCTGGTTGTTCTATAATAACAATAGTGTTAGTTGGATTATCTTGCAGAGCAGCTAAGAAGTTTGCTAGTAAGTCACTTAGTATTTTTTCTCTTGGCTTATTTAGGATGTCGCTAACGATGAAATCGGACAGGAAGTCGAATACAGTATAGTTATTGGCTGGTATCTTCAGCTTGTTAAAGGAACTTATAAAGTGCTTCTGTTCGTGGATAAACGATGCAACAACTGCATGAGAGTGAGCCGATGAAGACAGCACCGAAGGAGAAGATTCATTAAGAGAGTTCGGAGATCCCAAGATGTGCGCTTCTATTAGTGCGTTGATCAGCCATAGCGGTTGGGTGGATGACTGATGATTAATGAAGAATAGGTTGTGAGAACTGCCGTCTTGAAAAAATTGGGCAGGAAGGACGGATTGATCACTGAATAAGACCAAATCTTGTCTTTGAACACCACTCATAAATGTCTATTTAGTTTTATCGGTAGGAGTATAAAAGTATTTTGTTCAACTTATCTCAGGCTTATTTGGCACTTTTTTTCTTTTTTTCTTGCATTTTTCATCCAGCTCATCGCCTATTAGTTCATATTTGGGGTGATCAGAGGTGTAGTACTACAGACCTGGAAAGCTAAAACCAAAGAGAAGAGGACTACGTAGTGAGCGGCTTGGTGTAGCGGCAGAACATTAAGAATGACGATTATGAATAAATCGCAACTCTTTCTGGCCAGACATGCGTATTTTATCAGCTCAGTGTAGAATATTTACCCAAATCACTCAAAATTTAAGGAGCTTTTCCAATAAAGTACTCATACCCAACGAATACGATTCTTTTGCTTTGCGTAACCTCCACTTTCTCGAGTAATAAAATGATAATCAATTTTGCCTACCTCATATATTATTCTTTTATGTTTAGTTAATTAAGAAAGACCAATAATAAAAAAAAACTAAAGGGATAGGGAAACACTAAAAGAAAAGAAAAAGAAAAAGGCAAAAGTGGGCCATTAGCCAATCCGGGACATCAAGGAGTAAGGAAATATACCATTGTTGCTAGTCCTTGAATTTTTTGGTCTGCTTCTATACCTCTCAAGCGTTACCTTCAGTAGTAGGATAATATACAAGCTTATTCGTACCCGGTGACGGATTTTTGCCTGGGGCTTTTTTAGGGAGAACCGACTTCTACTGAATAAAATAAACTCAAGAACAGGACAAGTTGACATCAAAGGGCTTAGTTAGCACAAGATATTCATATTTCAGAGAGCGTACATCATTAAGACAATGGGAGGTATACTTAAGAACCCGCTAGCTTTATCACCGGAACAGTTAGCGCAGCAAGATCCGGAAACGCTTGAGGAATTTAGAAGACAGGTTTATGAAAATACGCAGAAGAATGCTAAATTGACATCACACAAGAGGAACATACCGGGACTAGACCATACAGGGGAAGAGACAGAGATAGCTGGAACATCTAAGACCTTTCTTCCAAAGGATACCTTGTCATTGAAACATGAGCAAGACATGTTGGCCAAAATGACACCGGAGGAGAGGGTCCAGTGGAATCAGAGGAATTTAGCAGAGAATGAAATAACGAAACAGCAATTCCAGGATATTCATATAGATGAGCCCAAGACCCCCTATCAAGGTGCTGTAGACCCTCACGGAGAGTACTACAGAGTAGATGATGATGAAGAAGAGGATAAAAGACGTAGTCAGGTGGCAAACGACGATATCGACGATTTGTCACTGGGGGAACCGGAATTCGAAATCAAAGAAAACAAACAACCGGATATTAAGACGAATGATGAGAATGATGAGAATGACGAAGATTCATCCGACGCTAGGCATAAGAAATTTGAAGAAATGAGGAAAAAGCATTACGACGTAAGGGCTATTTTTAACAAAAAGCCCCACCAAGTACCGGAGGATGAAAACGAAGATGCCATTACGAGAAAAGAACTATAAAACATGTCACTTTTATAACGTTTACCTATACTAATTATATCACACTTTCTAACTCTTGCCTGGTACATAAATGTGCATTCTTCGTTATCACGCGGAACGAACAGTATTTCAAGCCAGGCGCATACATGAAAAATTTACCATCGATGAGTAGTGGCCAGAAAGAGACAGTGCTGTTATACCACTAACCAGCAATTCTGACAACACATAACACCCACCATAAGTTGCACACTTCAGTAGTTTGATGAGTGGCACGAAGAAGTTTAAAAAGGTCGAGAAACCTCTATTGCAAAACAGACATTATTCGCTCTGTATCCCCACGACACTGGTATCGGACTGTCGCACTCTCTCACAAATCACACATAAGGTATATCAAGTGGCCAAGTTTGCATCTTTATTCAATGTTTCTGAGATCATAATCCTCGAGAATGATTCTCAGGTTAGTGCCACTAAGAATAAAATCTCTACTGCCAAAATGATACTGGCGCTTTTACAATACTTTGTCACACCTCCTTATCTCCGTAATACCGTCTTCAACGAAAAATTCAGGCCGTACTTTACTACTGCTTCAAAATTACCAAGGATATCCACGCTTCCTTTCACCAGGTACCACAAGCAAGATCATGGTCGGTATAGGGAGGGTCTCACCATCAAGATGCAGAAACCCACGTTGGCGCGCAAAAAGACAGGTAAAACATTTAAACAAACCAAATATATCAATATAGGGAAAGCAGAAGCACTGGCCCTACAGAGTCAATTAGTGCCGATAAACGCAAGGGTCACAATCGATACAATAACAAGGAAGATTGTGTCACCTCAGGAAGCTTACGGTGATTTTACAGGGTTGGAGTCGCAATATGGGTATCACACTCGTATAGCATCCTCATTCACAGATCTGTTCATGAATGGCACCATAAAAGAGGGGTATACCCAATCGATATACGTTCCTTTAACCGATGAAGATACACCAATACCTGAACTATCATCACTACCTACCTCTGGAACTGATTCCAACATTTTATTGGTGATCTCCGAATGGGGTACTATTGTACAAGCGTTCAAGCGAGTCCAGGATCAGTTCGTGGATTGTCAAGGTCCTCAGGAATTTTTTGATGCTCAGCTACCATGCCCTGTACCTGTTTCTGACATTATTGACGCCATCCCCATGACACTGACTGCACTTTCGACCCCATTTTAATTTTAGATTTTCTTTATACAGTAGATAAGTACATATATATTAGAGACACTATCGCTACTATTACTGTCACTTTCCTCTAGTCGTTGGAAATGACCAAGCTTTTTTTTGCATTTTTTTCGCCGTTGAAAAATTTTTCAATGAGAAGACAGAGCTTTGAAAGAAATGAAAATCTAGCTACCGGTTTGCAGTTGCACTGATTAACAGAATAGTTTAAAAGGGAAAAAAGGAGAACAAGGCACATATTTGCAATCTTCACACAATAGCCTGCCAAGCCCCAGATCCACGAAAATGTCCCGTTTCTTTTCGTCTAATTATGAATACGATGCTGCCAGTTCTTCATCCGAAGAAGATCTTTTATCTTCATCCGAAGAAGATCTATTAAGTTCTTCCTCCTCTGAGTCTGAATTGGACCAGGAATCTGACGACTCCTTCTTCAATGAAAGCGAAAGCGAAAGCGAAGCTGATGTAGACTCTGATGACTCTGATGCAAAGCCTTATGGTCCTGACTGGTTCAAGAAATCCGAATTCAGAAAACAAGGTGGAGGAGGGTCAAATAAATTTTTGAAAAGTTCGAATTATGATTCCAGCGATGAAGAATCCGATGATGAAGATAACAAGAAGGTTGTCAAATCTGCCAAGGAAAAACTACTGGATGAAATGCAAGATGTTTATAGCAAGATCTCCCAAGCTGAGAATTCTGATGACTGGTTGACCATTTCCAATGAGTTTGATTTAATCTCCCGTCTTTTGATCAGGGCCCAACAACAAAACTGGGGAACCCCAAACATTTTCATTAAAGTTGTTGCACAAGTGGAAGATGCTGTGAATAATACTCAACAAGCCGATTTGAAAAATAAGGCTGTTGCCAGGGCTTATAACACCACAAAGCAAAGAGTCAAGAAGGTTTCTAGAGAAAATGAGGATTCAATGGCCAAATTCAGGGATGATCCTGAATCCTTCGATAAGGAACCAACTGCTGATCTGGAGGTTTCTGCTAATGGATTCAAAATTTCTTCATCTCAAGGTGATGACCTAGCTGTTCAAGAAGACTTCTTCACCAGATTACAAACAATTATTGATTCAAGGGGTAAGAAAACTGTCAATCAACAGTCTTTGATTTCCACTTTGGAAGAGTTATTGACTGTAGCTGAAAAACCTTACGAATTTATAATGGCCTATTTGACCTTAATTCCATCGAGATTCGATGCTTCAGCAAATCTTTCTTATCAACCAATTGACCAATGGAAATCTTCTTTTAATGATATTAGTAAACTATTGTCTATTCTGGACCAAACCATTGACACATATCAGGTTAGTGAATTCGCTGCTCCAATTGATTTCATTGAAGATGAACCAAAAGAAGATTCTGATGGTGTGAAGAAGATATTAGGTTCCATTTTCTCGTTTGTCGAAAGATTAGACGATGAATTCATGAAATCCTTATTGAACATCGATCCTCATTCTAGTGATTATTTGATTCGTTTAAGAGATGAACAATCTGTCTATAACTTGATCTTGAGAACCCAGTTGTACTTTGAAGCTACTTTGAAAGATGAACACGACTTGGAAAGAGCGTTGACCCGTCCATTTGTTAAAAGATTGGATCATATCTATTATAAATCCGAAAACTTGATAAAAATTATGGAAACTGCTGCTTGGACAATCATACCTGCTCAGTATCAATCCAAATTCACTCCTAAAGACCAGCTCGATTCTACTGATTATGTTGATAATTTAATAGACGGTTTATCAACAACTCTATCTAAGCAAAACAACATCGCTGTTCAAAAACGTGCTATTTTATACAACATCTACTACACTGCATTAAACAAGGATTTCCAAACTGCTAAAGATATGTTATTAACTTCTCAGGTTCAAACTAACATCAACCAATTTGATTCGTCTCTTCAAATTTTATTCAACAGAGTCGTTGTTCAATTGGGTCTATCCGCCTTCAAATTATGTTTGATTGAAGAATGTCATCAAATTTTGAATGATCTTTTATCAAGCTCTCATTTAAGAGAAATCTTAGGTCAACAATCCTTGCACAGAATCTCCATCAACTCCAGTAATAACGCTTCAGCTGATGAGCGTGCTAGGCAATGTTTACCTTATCACCAGCACATCAATTTGGATTTGATCGATGTCGTCTTCTTAACATGTTCCTTGTTAATCGAAATTCCAAGAATGACTGCATTCTATTCTGGTATGAAGGTCAAGAGAATCCCATACTCTCCAAAATCCATCCGTCGTTCTTTAGAACATTATGATAAATTAAGTTTTCAAGGTCCACCGGAGACTTTGAGAGACTATGTCTTATTCGCTGCCAAATCAATGCAGAAGGGTAACTGGAGGGATTCTGTTAAATACTTGAGGGAGATAAAGTCTTGGGCTTTGTTACCGAACATGGAGACGGTATTGAACAGTTTAACTGAAAGAGTACAAGTTGAGTCTTTAAAGACTTACTTCTTCTCTTACAAAAGATTTTATGCAAGCTTTTCTGTTGCCAAACTAGCCGAATTGTTTGACCTTCCAGAAAATAAAGTGGTTGAAGTTATACAATCTGTTATCACAGAATTGGAAATTCCAGCAAAATTAAACGATGAAAAGACCATATTCGTTGTTGAAAAGGGTGATGAAATTACTAAGTTGGAAGAAGCTATGGTCAAATTAAACAAAGAATATAAAATCGCTAAGGAACGTCTTAACCCACCATCAAATCGCCGTTAATCAGTAGAGTTAAAAACTACTTAGAAAAAGCATTCTTATCAAAAAAATCATTGTAGATAGAAGAATAACATCAGCAACCAAAAGAGTATAGAAAGAGAGTAAGCCGAAGAGAATACGCCACATCCACTCTTGCTTTATATTCTTAATATTGCTCATCTTTTTTTCGATTCTTTTAACGATCTCTTTATTTTTAGTTTTAGGGTTTGAATCTAATCGTCTTCACTGTACATTACACATAAGCAAATATATAGTTTTTTTTGTTACATAAACACTCTTTATAATATAATAGAAACTATTAAACTTTTAAAGGTGCCCAATATATGACATAATTACAATTTAAAATATAACTCAGGAGACGTGTAGGCTCTGAGTAGCAATAGTCACTCCATTATCCTATAATAATATATTCCCTAAAATTTGAGGTAGAGTAATAAATGAATGATGAAAGACATTCAGAGATTATATTCAATTGTATAAGAAAAAAAAATGGGTCTTACATCACGACGCACGATAACAATTCCATGCAGAATACTGAAAAATTTTTCATTCTTTACTCTGAATGAAAAGTGAAAGAAATTCATTGAAAATGAATGGGAATAAAACTAAGGCCCAACATTTCAAAATCGGTACAATTTTTATAAAGAGCTATAAAAGTGATCGAAATTCGACGCGGTTCATATTTTGGGTGGCTAATAGTCTAAGTAGATCAAAGTGGCAGACAGGTCATACGAAAAGTTGTTAGTTAACACGCCACTTTATCATAACGACACCAGATTTCATTGCAAACGGAGACATCGCTATGTCTGCTTTACCGGAAGAAGTTAATAGCACCTTGTTGCAAATAGTGCAGGCCTTTGCTTCTCCAGATAATCAAATACGTTCTGTGGCTGAAAAGGCTCTTAGTGAAGAATGGATTACCGAAAACAACATCGAGTACCTTTTGACATTTTTGGCTGAACAAGCCGCCTTCTCTCAAGATACAACAGTCGCAGCACTGTCCGCTGTTCTGTTTAGAAAACTAGCATTAAAAGCTCCTCCCTCTTCGAAGCTTATGATCATGTCCAAAAATATAACACATATTAGAAAAGAAGTACTTGTACAAATTCGTTCCTCCTTGTTGAAAGGGTTTTTGTCGGAAAGACCAGATTCAATTAGACATAAATTATCTGATGCAATTGCTGAATGCATTCAGGACGACTTACCTGCATGGCCAGAATTATTGCAAGCTTTAATCGAATCTTTAAAAAGCGGTAATCCAAATTTTAGAGAATCCAGTTTTAGAATTCTAACCACTGTACCCTATTTGATTACTGCCGTTGATATTAACAGCATCTTACCAATTTTTCAATCAGGTTTCACTGATGCAAGCGATAATGTGAAAATCGCTGCAGTTACCGCGTTTGTAGGGTATTTCAAACAACTGCCAAAATCTGAATGGTCCAAATTAGGTATTTTATTACCAAGCCTTTTAAACAGTTTGCCAAGGTTTTTAGACGATGGTAAGGACGACGCTCTTGCGTCAGTTTTTGAATCATTGATCGAGCTAGTGGAATTGGCACCAAAGTTATTCAAAGATATGTTTGATCAAATAATACAATTCACTGATATGGTCATAAAAAATAAAGACTTGGAGCCTCCAGCAAGAACTACTGCTCTGGAACTATTGACTGTATTTAGTGAGAACGCTCCTCAAATGTGTAAATCGAACCCAATTTATGGACAGATTTTAGTGATGGACACTTTAATCATGATGACAGAGGTATCCGTAGATGATGACGATGCTGCGGAATGGATGGAATCCGATGATACGGACGATGAAGAGGAAGTTACCTATGATCATGCTCGTCAAGCTCTTGATCGTGTTGCTTTAAAACTTGGTGGCGAATATTTGGCTGCACCATTGTTCCAGTATTTACAGCAAATGATTACATCAACCGAATGGAGAGAAAGGTTTGCAGCTATGATGGCCCTTTCCTCTGCAGCTGAAGGTTGTGCTGATATACTAATAGGCGAGATCCCAAAAATCCTAGATATGGTTGTTCCCCTAATCAACGACTCTCATCCAAGAGTACAGTACGGGTGCTGTAATGTTTTGGGTCAAATCTCCACTGACTTCTCTCCGTTCATTCAAAGAACCGCACACGATAGAATTTTGCCGGCCTTGATATCAAAATTAACATCAGAATGCACCTCAAGAGTTCAAACACATGCAGCAGCAGCTCTGGTCAACTTTTCTGAATTTGCCTCGAAAGATATTCTTGAACCTTATTTGGATAGCCTATTGGCAAATCTTCTGGTTCTATTACAGAGCAACAAACTTTACGTACAAGAACAGGCTTTGACAACCATTGCATTTATTGCTGAAGCAGCAAAGAATAAGTTTATTAAGTATTACGATACTTTGATGCCATTGTTATTGAATGTTTTGAAAGTAAACAACAAGGACAATAGTATTTTGAAAGGCAAATGTATGGAATGCGCTACTCTGATTGGTTATGCGGTTGGTAAAGAAAAATTTCATGAACACTCTCAAGAGCTGATTTCTATATTAGTTTCCTTACAAAACTCAGATGTCGATGAAGATGATGCTCTCAGATCATACCTAGAACAAAGCTGGAGTAGAATTTGTCGAATTCTAGGGGACGACTTTGTTCCTTTGCTGCCGATTGTTATACCACCTTTACTTATGACTGCTAAAGCAACACAAGATGTTGGCTTAATTGAAGAGGAGGAAGCAGCAAATTTTCAGCAATATCCTGATTGGGATGTTGTCCAAGTCCAAGGCAAACACATTGCTATTCACACATCCGTTCTTGACGATAAAGTATCGGCAATGGAGCTATTGCAAAGCTATGCAACACTTTTACGTGGGCAATTTGCTATCTATGTGAAAGAAGTAATGGAAGAAATAGCTTTACCATCCCTTGACTTTTACTTACATGATGGTGTTCGTGCTGCTGGTGCAACTTTGATCCCTATTCTGTTGTCTTGTTTGCTTACAGCCACCGGTACTAAAAATGAAGAATTAGCATTATTATGGCACAAAGCTTCTTCAAAAATAATTGGTGGGTTAATGTCAGAACCAATGCCAGAAATTACACAGGTGTATCATAATTCTTTAGTTAACGGTATTAAAGTCATGGGCGAAAATTGCTTAAGCGAAGATCAAATAGCAGGATTTACGAAAGGTATCTCTGCTAACTTAACCGACACTTTTGAAAGAATGCAGGAACGCCACGGCGATGGTGATGAATATAATGAAAATGTTGACGAAGAGGAAGACTTCACGGACGAAGATCTCCTTGATGAAATCAACAAATCTATTGGAGCTGTTTTGAAAGCTACAAACGGTCATTATCTAAAGCATTTGGAAAATATATGGTCTATGATAAACACCTTCCTATTAGACAGTGAGCCAATCTTAGTCATATTTGCATTAGTAGTAATCGGTGATTTGATACAATATGGGGGTGAACAAACTGCCAGTATGAAGAACGCCTTTATTCCAAAAGTTACTGAGTGCTTGATTTCTTCTGACACTCGTATCCGTCAAGCTGCCTCTTATATAATCGGTGTTTGTGCTCAATATGCCCCTTCTACATATGCTGATGTTTGCATACCGACTTTAGATACACTCTTCCAGATTGTGGATTTCCCGGGTTCTAGGTTGGAAGAAAATCGATCTTCTACCGAAAATGCCAGTGCAGCCATCGCCAAAATTCTTTATGCATACAACTCCAACATTTCTAACGTGGATACATACACGGCGAATTGGTTTAAAACATTACCAACAATTGCTGACAAAGAAGCCGCCTCATTCAACTACCAATTTTTGAGCCAATTGATTGAAAATAATTCACCAATTATATGCGCTCAATCCAATATCCCCGCCGTAGTTGATTCGGTTATACAGGCCTTAAATGAGAGAAGTTTGACCGAAAGGGAGAGCCAAACTGTGGTGAATTCAGTCAAGAAATTGTTATCATTTTTGCCTTCTAATGACGCTATGGCAATTTTCAACAGATATCCAGCTGATGTTATGGAAAAAGTACATAAATGGTTTGCATGAAGAAGTTCAATAAAAAGACAGTGTTAAGTAATTCTGTAAGGGATATTATATAATTATTGCCTTTTTTTTTTTTGACGTAAAAAATTCACAAGGTAGCAATATTATGATCTTTTCAGTCTACCGGTGGTAATCATGTATAGATTCTTATAAAACATACATAGAAAAAAAATATTATACTTACAACTTTTTATTTTTCGTAAAAACTATCTCACAGCGGAAATAAGATATCATACCATATCGAGTGTTATTAGGTGCTAATGCTTGTTAAACCAAAGCAAAACCGACACCAGCGGCAATAGATAAGGAAATGATCGAGGTGAAAACGACTTGTGCCAAGTTAGCTTTAACGTTGGTGGCGGCATTCTTCTTACTAGAAGACGAGGATGAGGCTGAAGAGGAAGAAGAGCTAGAAGAACCAGAGTTCGACTTAGCAGAAGAGCCTGAAGCCTTAGAAGAGCCGGTGCTGGACTCAGTACCAGATCCCAAATCAACACTACCGGTAGCAGAGTTGGTACCCATACTGCCAATTTGCTTCAAAGCAGAAGAGCAACTAGCTTGTGTGGTGGCAGTTTGTAGAGAGGCAGAACCGCTGAAATCACAATCAGATTTGCTGCCACCATTTTGTTCGTAATACAAGTTCATCACAAACGACAATTGTTCCTTTGAAGAACAGAACGAGTAAGCACCGTACTTACCGGCAGTACCGTTTGCTGATATGCCGTCACACGAAACTTCACTACAGATCCAGTTGAATAAGGTTTCGTAATCATCAGAGTCAACGTCATCTGAGACAACACAACTGTTGGCTGCATTCATACAAGAACACAAGCCACCGTTTGGAGTTGGTGGTAATTCAGTTGCTGCAGTCCAGTATTTACCAGTAGCTGGACAAGCTACATCACTTGTTGTGGCAGAGTAAGACTTGGTGTTGGCTGAAGTTGGAGATATACTGTTGATTTCTGAGGAGTAGTTGTTGAAGTCATCCAAAGTTTTAACATCATCACCATCAATACTGACCAAACCGTATTTGTTAGTTTCTTGGAAGTACATGTAAACAATACCACCAGACCAAACGTCGGTCATATTAGGACCATACAAAGCCTGAACTTCAGTAAACGGTCTTGGTTTAACTTCGTTACAACCATATTCAGAGAAGAAAACTGGAATAGATAAGTTTTTAAATTCTGCAGTTCTATCAGCAAAACCAGATGTTTTAAAATCAGATTTACCACACCATTCATACATATTGATACCATAGAAGTCTGCCTTAACATCATCGTCACCACAAGCGAAATAATCTGCCATCTTAACTCTAGTGTATTCGTCATCGTTAGAAGAGTAACCAACTGGAATTTTTCTGTAGTCCTTGTCATCAATGTATTCTCTAACGTCTCTGATAGCAGCTTTCACGAAAGTAGATGCATCTGTATTAGTGTAGTTGTTACTAACTTCATTACCTGCAAAGAAACCTAGAACATTAGTATAATTGGCGAAACTGTCAACAACATCTTTATATCTTTTGAACAATTCAACAGTCCAAGTTGGTTCGTCCCTGTTGATAGAAGTGGCTGGTGCGGATAAATCAGCTATCACGTAGATATCAGCATCATTCAAAGCTTCCATACACTGAGTGTGATCTAGAGAGGTATTGATAGCGTAGACACGAATAACATTGGTGTCCAACTTCTTAAGGTATGGAATATCTCTAGAACAACTTTTGTAATCGGCCAAAGGATCGTTAATAGTAGAACCGGTGGTTTCGTTAACGGTATCAGCTTGGTAAGCAACACCTCTGATATAAAACTGACTACCATTGTTGGAGTAGAAAAACTTGTTTCCAACTACCTCAATTGCTGGGACATCGCCCGCAGTTGCTACACCAGCAAAGAAAGCGGCAGCGGTGGCTAACGTTGAAAGAGACTTAAACAACATCGTTGAGATTTAGTTTTCTTTGTTGTCTTGCTTTTTCAAACTTTATAAAAACAAAGTGAATTTCAAATAGTTTAATGAAACAACACAACTATTTATGGATATTTAATATATTCGACGAAAATTACCACGACTTTTCCTCTTAAATAAAAAAATCGGTGTCAACAACAGAGGGAAAAGTTTTTCAATTCTCGAGGATTATCGGATATTTTACTGATAAACCGCGCAGGCTGTCTAAAGAATACCAAAAGTAGAAATTTCTCATTATTTTCCCAACCTTTCTTTTTCCCATCTCCACGTTTGCGGCACGAAAAGTGAGTGTAAAATTAGAAAAGCAAACAAAACGCGAGCCGCGAAAAAAAAATTGAACTAAAAGTGCGCAAAAGAATAGCCGGGGCTGGCCTGAGGATCAGCGAGTGAGCTAAGTATGGTAAGCACTGCCTCGCTTTATCAGGTATTTAAGTAACTTTTTATCATCCTCTACGCAACGGTTTTAAAAATAGGTAGAGGTGGTGTTGTAGTCATGATCGTCGATGGAGCATTCGGGCCAGTATCATTGTTATTTTGACCATTAGGTTGAAAGATCCCCTCGAAAAGCGTGCCTTCTAACAATTCTTGTGGGTTTTGTACAAAATCACTGGCAAAGAATGGCGCGATGAGCATAAAAAGCAATATGCATAAGATTGCAAAATATAGGGAGAAATATTTTGAAACTATAGTGCTCCTCAGCAGTTTTTGCTTTCGAGTCAAAACCCTTTTATGCGCGATAATATTTCTTGGATTCATCCAAAATAGTACCATTGTATGCCAGTAATCGATAAATGGTAACAATACTATAGGCATTTGAATGTATAAAAGGAAATGGCCAAGAAAGAAGTCTGCAGCAAAATAGCTTGATTCCATAATCTTGACGAAATATTCTCGTACGGGCTGTAAAATGACAGACCATCCCATACCTGTATTGTACCAGTTACCGTTCCACCATGCTAAATGTGCTCTATTGTTCTTATACTCCCTTGTCAAAAATATAGCTGTAAAGACCTTGAAAAGAACCAAGTTTAAATTAATGCATGTAATAAGTAGTATTAACGTACGTGTAAAGTTCCAACCTTGTAAAAACCACATCAGCTCGAAATCTAAAAGGTAGATCAATACTGAGAAGGTGTGAGCAATAGAGGCAATCACAGCCCCGGCGTTTCTACAACAATATGATAACCCTGGAACTACAAAAAAAGAAACCCAAAATAACAGAAAAAGTAGTATTGAGTTGAAAAAGATCGGCAAAAAAGTAACGAGTAACAACCGGAAAACAGCACTAGTTGGTTTTGAATCTGAGACCCCTGTTTGAGCATTTATGAAGGAAAATGCTGTAAAATTGAAAATAAATACACAAAATGGCAGGAATAATTCCGCAAAGAAGACGTTCCAAAACCTTGCTTTCTTTGAATCATGATCCGAATCTTCGGAGATATCATTTACGGTTTTATTTTTGTAACCCGTAAACCTTGATCGAGAACTTTTGACAAAGTTTGCCCACGACTCTTTTTGATACTTGGTGTTACCTGAAAATAACCAATGGATAAATGTTTTGTAATCGATGAAGAAGTCCATAAACGCAAACTGATGTGGGTTGAAAATAAAAGGTGCGAAGCACATTGAGACCACTGTTATCCAAAACCATAGTAAGGCTGGTTGCCACATAGATATGATTGCAAATAGTAACATAAAGAATACTTGAAACCCCGAGTATATCGATATATTAACAAACCTAGAATAGAGCGTAGAGAAATCAAGGCGTGTTATTGCAAATCCACGACCCGTAGAAATGTATTTTGCACCACCAAATGTCAAGTCCATCAATAAGGAGTTCGAGTAAACTTGGCAAACAAATACCTCAAATAACGGTGCCATTGAAAGAAGATGGTGCAAAAACCTTGAAGCCGCTCTCCAAATACCCTTTTCCAATATTTCTTGAATCAACAAGGGCGCAAAGGCAATGAAAAAGACGATAAAGATTGAGAGAACAAATATCGATACCCAATGTAGTGCGGGTTGGATATTATAACATCCAACAGGAGTCTCGAGGTTCGTGATGGGTGCATTCTTGTTGTAAAAGCAGGCTATTGTTTCATGGTTCAAAGCACCCAAGTTTAATAGTAGAACAAAGAATAATTGGACAGAAAAGGAAATAAAAAGATTATTCAGATGGAAACCAGGATGTGCATAAAAAAAAGATAAAAACCTATCCATTGGAAGTTGCGTTCCTAGATAATAATATTCCCTTGATAACAATTGTTCACCCATACCTGCACCTATTTTAGTAGTGAAATTCAAAATGGAGCCAAATCCCAGGTCCCGACCTTTACCACATTGATAGTAATCACTATGTTTTATTCTTCCACCACGGCAAATGGCATTCATTCCAGCATATATATCCTCATTTAAATGTAATCCTCTCTGTGCCTTGGATAGGCCACCACGGGTGGTCATAAAAATGCCATTGAGAAAATCAGGATGCCCATAATGCAGTTTACCACCAATTTCTGCCAAGGTTCTTGCGAATAAGGTTCCAAAAGTCTGCTCCTTACCGGCTGCAATATCACCTAACACTCCAATATTTTCTGAAAAAATATACTCTCTCGAACCGACTATAGCAATAGGCGGCGGTTCTTCCTCATACTCGATACCAGGAATGTACGGAATTGTAGAATTAAGCTCAAGTTCTTCAAACTCACTCAAAACGGACCGTATCTTTAGACATTCTTCCAAATAATTATCTTGATTTGCATCAATTACCTGAATGTATTCACCGCGATAAAATATAATGGAATGGTTTTGGTTGTCCGATTTGCCATCGCCAAGTATTGGATTGCCTGACAAGCGGATTTTAAATATTGGCTTCCTCAACCCACTTTCTTCATCAAATTCGGCATAGCCATTGGTGAGGCATGAATAGTAGGTTCTCTCTAAAGTATCTTGCTCTAACTCTTCCAAGAGGTAAGATATAAACATATTTGGATAGGCTCTCAAAAGTAGTTCTGTCGCCTCCATTTCATCTTTATTGAATTTTGCATATCTCTGCATAGCAACAACCATTTTAAATTTTCTACTCGCCATATTTTCTAAGTCGTTTTCCAAAGCTTCATTATTGCCACGATACAAGCCAACCAAAGAGGGATTCTCAATCCGGTACAATAGTTTAATAGCCTTGGAATAGTTCATAAAACCTGAAAGAGTCCGATATAAAGTCTGTGTTCGTAATGACGCCCAAATTCTTGTTCTTAGTGTATACGATGGTTCAGATGAGTTGAAGCCAAAGTAAGAAAATGGCAAGTCATTGATTTTCTCCTTAATTAAATCATCTTCTGTAGCCAACCTTCGGGAATCATTGTGATCGGAAAGGGGATTAGACTTTGAGTCGCATAGAGCTTCTGTGGTTTCCAGCCCATCTTCGTCGTCACCGCTGTTCACCGCTTCTTTCAAAAAGCTCTTTTCCATAGTCAATAGTTTTGTATCCTTAACAAAGCACTCCCATTCTGTAGGATGTAGATGCTTTAAGTACTCAAGTACTGTAATTTTACTTTTAGGAGATTCTTCTCTGATGATTTCCTTTAAGCCCAAAAGAATTTTTTCTGAATAATGAGGCACCAAGACGGTAAAAGTTGGCATACAGTCCACTGGAACAGGCTCCGAAATGGGGGTTGCCAATGATTGAGCAAAAAACGATATTCTTCTTTTTGCCTCTGATCTTGAAGGAAAAAATTCCATGGACTTGAAAGTTGAATCATCTTGAGCAACAAAAAATGTAGGAGATTTCAAAGTTCTTGTATCTCCCATCAAAGAGTCAACTTGCTGGAAGAGAAGTCTTTGTAAATGCTCAATTGAGAGAAGATGTTCTCTATACATTGATATAACGATGGCGTTCCACACTTGTGATATTAGTATTTTTGCTTTGAATTTTACATCCATTTCTGAAGTGGCTAATATTTTGGAATATATCCTTTTAGGCAACCGGGAGTATACATTCTTCCATGGTGTGAGAATTGAGGTACCAAGAGAAAATGATAGAATAATGGAAAAAATACAGTTGCAAATAATGTACCAAAGGTAAGTATCGAGAAAGAATAGGCCCAAGTCAGAAAGCAACATAAGAACTAACGTAATATTGGCTTGCCACTTGCACAGGAGAGGACCCAACAAATAATCACCATGACATCTTGATAAATCCATAATAGATAGGACTCTAATAGGGTCCCTGAGGGATAAGGTCAGAAAAAAATATGACTCAATATATTTTGCCAGATAGACGAATATCCATAAGCCATAGGAGAACCATTTGCTACGTCCTGTCAGCTTAGGAAATGAAGCGGTAAAAGTTTGCGATGAGATGTATCTTCGATGTTTTTTGTCCTTACTTAAGTATGGACGAAATAAGCCGCCCAAAGGCCTGACTGCGAAAAAAAGAGTAGTTGAAAGTGCAATAATTAACTGAATGATGGACACGATATATGCAGATTTTGAATGAACATCCCACTCGAAAAATCCTAAAACATACACCGACGGTCCCAGGTTAATTGCAAGACAAAAGAGAAGACCAGTCATTCTGTTTGATAAATGTTGAGCTCCTGGCCATTCCCGAGGTACAAACCCCCACTCAAACATGGTGGCAAAGATTTGAACTAAGCATGCTATTGTGCCCCCAAAGGCAATCACTGAGAGTCTCACTTGAGGCGTCGGTTGATTATTCAGCAACTGAACATAGTTCTTGGTGTATAAAGTGGGGGAATTAAAAGTAGTGAAGAACCAAAACGGTGCAAAATGAATAATCCAGAACCTATTAAAATTTGTAAAACAATGTTTCCAACTTCTGGTTTCTCTATAAGTTTTGTAGAATACTTTTGACCATGCGACATCTTTGAAATAGAGATACCTCTCTTCCAGTGACTTGTCCACTAATCGTTCTCCATTATTTAAAATTATACGCTCAAATCCTTCTGGATACCAAAACAGTTGATTGACGTCATCATAACCAATAATATTCTTGTGATCCTTTTCTCTTCGTTTCCAATTACCCTTGGAATCTTTCTTGTATACTTGGCCTCTCAGGAATTCGTAAAGAGGGGTAATAACGTCATTCAAGTAGGCATATTCAGGAAATTGCACTGTTTTTTCTTCACTTGACGTACCAATGTCATAGTCAAGCGCACATTTGAAAATAAAGCAGAGACATTCTGGAGCAAACCTTACTTGGTTGGATTCTCCCCAACAAAGCAAATATAGAGCCAGTTGTCTTACCATATTCTCTGGCGACAATTTTTTCATCTTTAGCTTCCATTTGTAGTCCGCACTTTTCAAGTTCGTCTGATCTTCCAATTGTTCTTGAGTTAGAGTTATTTTTGGGTGATTATTAATAAACTCTTGTTCCTTCTCATTCCATTGTTTAATTTGTTCCTTGATGGACACACCCCTTTTCTTAGCCATCTTCACATTCCTTTGACGTGCCTTCCCATGCAGTTGCATATTCTGGAACCCAATTTCTTCATCCAAGTCAAGCTGAGCGGCAAAATACCACTTTCTATAGTTTGCATGCTCGCCCCCAATATATGACACATGTAGCGATATCAATGCATTTTGTGCACCTGTGCGACTTGCTCTAGAGTCCAGCTGCCCCATTAAGTGCTGGTACATGTTTTCCATAGAAGATTTCTGGAACCCAAACTTTTCCGTAAGTTGAACAAAAATCTCTCTAATTTCTTGCATTGTTATGGGAACTTCATCGTCTTGACACCAAGCAGGATACTCGACATCAGTAAGAGAAGATTTAGGACTCATATAACCCATAGTCTTGTGCTTTGGATACGTTTCTCGATATATTTTCTTCACCAAATATTACTATACTGCCCTTAAGAATTGCTTTTGTTTGGTGGCAAATCATAGAAACCTTTTTATTTTACTACTTTTCGCTAAATAGCCGCTGAGCTCAAGGAGCATCATTACCCGCATGCTGAAATTTGTACTGCCTCACTAGGCAAGACAATCCCACGGGAAGAGAATGGATATTCCGGAGAAGTGCACAGCCACATACAAGAGCCGTACCAGTTCTCTACTGACCTTGAGGGTAAGAATGGTAATAATCAAAAGGAATGACTTTTTTTTCTTTTTATCTAAGCCCTCCATATCGAATGTATTCTCTTTACAGATCTCCAGAGATCTTCGGTCTAGATTCGCGAAATGCCATTTCCAGCAATCTACCTTTTCTGGAAAAGTCTTCGAGGATTATGGAGGAGGAAAAATCAGAAGAGAAAAAATGCCAAGACTTCAATTGCGCGAAAACAAGACCTGGTAGCGGACAAAAAAATTCGCGTTGAAACGTTAGAAAAAGGTAACAAACCTCGCACGCGTCTGAAGGCCATTCGTGTTTCTATGTGCACAGTCCCTTCTTCTCTTAGAGCCGTAGCCATAAGCCTTCATTTCCACTTTTGTTTCAAAACTATAGTATTTATAATAAGAAAAAGGATGTATGTGTGAAGTTTGTTTTAAAATGTATCTATAAAGGCGTACAACACATTTTCCCCATTCTTACTTCATCTATTATATAGTCTAACGAAGAGTTAGATTCTATACTTTTGCAACATTGAACATCCAACTGTCACGTCTTTCCTTTAGCAACCTTCGTTCATTCTTAAAATTGTTGAAAAACAGTATTAATAACGCAAGAAAAGTCTTCATCTGCCATGCGTTTTTCAAATTTCTTCACTGTCTCTGCACTGTTAATCGGAGCTCTAGGTGCTCCAGCTATCCGTCATAAACATGAAAAACGTGATGTAGTTACTGCAACGGTCCATGCGCAAGTCACTGTCGTCGTTTCTGGTAACAGTGGAGAAACTATTGTTCCACTTAATGAGAACGCAGTTGTAGCAGCGATCAGCAGCGCTGCGACTGTTCCTCAAACAACTAAATCCATTTTGGAACCATCCACTTCGGCCAGCGTTGTCACTTCCCAAGAAGAAACCACCACACTTGAGTCTTCGAGCATAGCATCTTCTATCGATTCTTCCACCTCATCGTCATCGTCATCGTCATCGTCACCATCCGCTTCATCCAGTATCTCAGCCTCCGGTGCTAAAGGGATTACTTACAGTCCTTACAATGATGATGGTTCCTGTAAATCCACTGCTCAAGTCGCTTCTGACCTGGAACAGTTGACTGGTTTTGACAACATCAGATTATATGGTGTTGACTGCAGTCAAGTTGAAAATGTCTTGCAAGCTAAAACTTCAAACCAGAAATTATTCTTAGGAATATATTACGTCGATAAAATTCAAGACGCCGTTGATACTATTAAGTCTGCAATAGAATCTTATGGCTCCTGGGATGATGTTACCACTATTTCTGTAGGTAACGAACTGGTTAATGAAGGATCTGCAACCACTACTCAGATCGGTGAATATATCTCTACTGCAAAATCTGCTTTAACCTCTGCTGGTTATACAGGCTCGGTCGTTTCCGTTGATACCTTCATTGCTGTTATTAACAATCCTGATTTGTGTAATTATTCTGACTATATGGCTGTGAACGCCCATGCATACTTCGATAAAAATACTGCCGCTCAAGATGCTGGATCATGGGTACTTGAACAGATCGAAAGAGTCTCCACTGCTTGTGGCGGTAAAAAGGACGTTGTCATCACCGAAACTGGCTGGCCATCTAAGGGGGATACTTATGGTGAAGCTGTTCCATCTAAGGCAAACCAAGAAGCTGCCATTTCTTCTATTAAGAACTCCTGTGGTTCTTCAAGTTACTTATTCACTGCTTTCAATGATTTCTGGAAGGCAGATGGTCAATATGGAGTTGAAAAATACTGGGGTATTTTATCAAGCGATTGAATCACTAAAACTTCACGCACCTTATTCTTATTGTGTTTCTTTTATCTTGAAAAGTGGCTGAATGGAAAGGAGATATTCCTTTTCCACTCCTACTCTTCCATTCCCATCATGATATTATTTTTTTACACTTCTTTTGTAAAGTTTATATTTTATGCTTATTGTATAATAGATTGTTCAGTCTATTTTGGTTTCCTGTAAACAGGTTCAATTGTCAAACAGTGTATGTTCTACTTGTATATATATATATATATATGTGTGTACATATATACTTGGCATCACCTAAAGCGAAATAAAACCCGGAAAGCATTCCCAATCGAAAAGGGGAGGCTACTGAGAGCATCTTAACAAAAATATGAAAAGTGAGAGAAACATCAAAATCTCACGTAACAGTAAGGTATATCAGTTTTTGATGATCATTGGTCTATCATAGGAAGAATGTGATCTTAATCTATCCGGATGATCCATATAGATATAATCTAAGTTGGACATAATATCGTACAGTATAACGTTTTCCAATTCTTCATCCGAGAATCCTTGCAAAGTTCTGAATACTGTGCCCTCTTCGGTGGAGTAACCAATACTCAGTTTGATTTTGAGAACTCCTTTTGCCCAAGGCCAAACTTTGCATGTAAACGGTCTTTTGTCTTTGGGAATTCTTCGTTCGGTATCAAATTGAACAAGAAAGATATTCCGTGTCTATTTTCAAGATCTTTGAAATACTGCTGAACAACTACTATACGTCCCTTCACATCATTAGAGCTCTCTGTCGTCATACCTAGATCTTGCTCATCGTCTATAGGTCTATCTGTCGTATTTTCGTCATCCATAAAATCCTCCAATGAAGATTCTTGTACGTTCTCTAGACGATTTAATTCTTTGAACAATTTCGATTCTTCAGGAAGAATTCTACCAAAAAGTAAAGAATTTTTACTCACATCTTTGAAAGTGTTTTGATCTGATAATAAACCTTGAAATTGGAAATTTGAGTTAGTCCAAAGTAAAATGTTCTCCTTTTCTTTATCAGTGAAACCAATCTTGTGTTGAACTTTTCCAAGAAATTGAGATTCTGTATAATCATTAGCAACTTCAAATTCAAAGCATTGGTAATGGATGTAACTATCCTTTAGCCAATATAATTTAATAGGCCTCAATTGCTCCAATTCTTTCAAAGGTACAGACAGTACTTCAAACGCAAAAGGTGGTATTTGATCGCAATTAAAATCTTTCAGAAGATAGTCATTCAAAAGTGAGGTCGACTTAAGTACAAATTTTCCATTAGAATAGAGAGCGAATATCTTTAGATATTCTGGCTTGACATGTGCAAACTTCGACACCATTCTAGCAAGGTCATCATAGGGCGCATGAGCAGAAATCCAGAACTCAAAGCTCTCTGAAATTTCGTTGCTAACACCATATTCTTCACTTGAACCGTCGACTTTAGAAAACTTCATTTTTACGCGGTACCTCAGATACGAGTAAAAATCGTTGATTGTTGGGTAAATAGGAAAAGTATCTGGTAAAACAGAATTCGGAACCTCGAAGGAAACTATATCTCCAGTGTCTATATCAGCATCATAGACTGTCTCTTTCATATAAACTTCATTTATGGTCCCAGGTTGCACTTCTTCGTAGAAAACCAACTTTTGGTTAGAAGCTTCAATAATGTTTTCAATTATGGTAGATAAATCAGTTAGCTGTTGCAATTGATTTACAGCAAAATGGCCAAATCCACATAACCTTTGGGTATGTGGATCGTACTTTTTTACAAACAGGAAATTCGAGTTATTTTCTGTAGAAAAAAGAGGTTCGATTCCTCCCTCTGTTAATTTTGGAAGATTTGTTCTTATATTCGATATCAATTCATCGTCTAGCTGAGCCTTCGGGATTATGGAAGCTTCCTTCAATCTGTACAAAAATTGTAACTCCAAGTAGGGTTCCTCAATGAAAAGGTCCAAAAAGGATACTGTTTCCAAAAGCGTTTTATCCTCTTCATTGATACTAGCAACACCTTCTTCCCCGTATCTTGTTTCTAGAGTTCTTTTTTTCTCAGTTTTTAATGCCTCCTGTAAAGTGATGTCTACAGATTCAAAATTAATGGGTCGTGTTAAACGCAAAGTGTTATTTCTGCGGTAATCCATTTTCCAGTACCTGACGTCCCTTTCTTTTGGAATATTCATAGCTTCCTTGATAGTTGAAAAAATATCCGACAACTTGGTTGTTCTCAAGACTTTCAAGTTGATCTGCTGCATATTGGAGTCATTGAGCTCCTCTGCAAAGAGTCTAAACCCGTCATGCGCGAAATAGTCAAATCCTTCATAATGGATAAATTCTTTCATTGAATGTAGTCTGAGCGTAACGTACAAATGAGCTTCCCTGATCTCCTTTTCTCTCGTCTCCCGTTCTTTAATTTCTTCTCTTACTCTTGTGATTACATGCTTGGGAACATCAGATTCCAAGACTGGACGCAGTAGATCCTCTTCTTGCTCTTGGCGAATATAAACAAGCATATAAGCACTTGTATGACGTTGGATGATATAATTCTGATAGTCGTCCCTTGTCATTGTACGAACTTTTTCATCAGGTAGCCTATCACACCCAAAATTCTCTTGGAAAACTTGCTTCTTAGTGACCCTCCACACTCTCTCATCGTCAAATCGGTACCATTGATCTTCAACACCAGGTTTTATCAAAGTATAGTAATGACCTGTAGATATATCACCGGAATGAACCAGCACACCATGTAAATTGTAAACATACGGATTCTTGATTTTATCTCCCGAACCCAAAGTTTTCTTTAGAACCTCCTTATCAACAAAAGGTGACAAGTCAATTGTTTCAGGGAATTCATATTTGTCGTTAACTTTCACCATTTGGTCATAATTGAAATCGTATTCAAATCTTTTCAATTGTAAGTGCAAAACTGGGGGAAACGATTCGAATATGACGCCCTTTTGGGCATCTTGTAAACCATAGTCCTGAGCAGCATACTGATTTTCACCATTCATTAGTTCCATTTCGATATAATTATCAAAAGATTCTTGTAGATTCTTAAAATTCTTGACATTTAGTTGCAAGTCCCAAAAGTCTTCCACCCTAGCGGATTCATAATCAACATCAACACATTTTATGTAACTTTTCATTTTTCCCACAAATATTTCATTTAACTTCCCCTCTACGGGCGTCCCCTTCATGTTGTTTTCTAGCCTGTCCATCAAGATTCTATTTAATTCCTGCACGTCGTGTTGAGTGAAGGACTCTGCAGTGTCCCAACCAAATGACCTGGTAAGCTCCATCGTATCTAAAGGTATATCAGATACTTGCAACTGATAGAAAGCTCTTTGTAAAGCCAGGGGAACACTATTATTTGGACTTTCATGTTCAGTGGGTATTTCATAAACTAGTTTCCTAAAATACTTGGTGAAGAAATAAGATTGCAGTAGAGAGTTCAAATAACATGTAGCACCCTGATTTCGGAATCCAACATAGCCGGTTACTTTCTTCGAGTCATAATTCAGAAAATTATGCCACAAGACACCAGTAGGATCCTTCAATATGCGCACATACGCAGTGATATTTAGGCTTCCTTCGTTTAAGAAAGGAAGCGGTCTCCCTTTTGAGGGATGTTTCAAGTTGTTCAAATCTATCAAATTGGCAAACCCCCAGTCTGTGTCTAAGGCGTTGAATCTGTGATGAGATTTATTTATCAAATTGATGGTCTCATCGTTGCCGGGCCTAGAAATGCCAATGGCAAACTGAGCACAACAATACCAATCCGGATCTGTTGGAACCATCTCCCCTGTCGTCTCATCTAATTTTTCCTTTGGGTGAGGCTCCAGATATACCGCAACACCCTTGTTATGGTTCCCTTGGGGGAATAACAGAATGTCCCATTCGAAATCACCGATTTTAAATCTCGGAGAATTGTACTTCGGGTTCGTTAGCTCATTCCAGTCTGGAATGTTCCACGTGAAGGAATCCTCCAGTAAAGTCTCTACTTCTTCATCGACTTGGGGGAGAACACTCTCAGGGCCCTTTTTTATGACCGTACCGTGAGATACGGTACCAATGCTTCCCAATTCGTCTCCAGAGCTCATTGGATGTATTGAAGAGAGTAATTAAAGAATCGCTTTCCCAAAAAGTATTATTTCTTTAAGTGATAATTGATAAAAGGGGCAAAACGTAGACGCAAACAAAGCGGAAATAGTGATTTTCAAATCTTTTGGCGTCAAGAATTGCAACTAATCTTATCTCAAAATTATCTTTATAATCCGTTGCTCCCGTTACAGTCTGTATCTGGTTAATCCTGCCTTTCTAATCACCTATTCTAATGTTCAATTAAGGGATTTATTTTGTCTTCACCAACGGCTTCCGCCCAAGAGTAAAAAATGACGTTCGGCCCACAGACACGAAAATGTCCATCTTCACCGGCCTGACCTGCCACCGGAACAACGGCCATCTCCAACTTATAAGTTGGAGAAATAAGAGAATTTCAAATTCTAGAGGATGAAAAAAAAAAAGGTAGAGCATGAATGGGGTTTATTCTCGGTACAAATACACTAGTACTATCACGTATAAATAGACGGCCAATGTAGCCCCTTTTGTATCATCAAGATAGTGTTGTTCTTGTTACTCTTGTTGTTATCGCATCTTTCATCACTTCTTTCTTGTTTTCTCTAGCTATATAGAATATCAAGCTACAAAAAGCATATTATCAATTACCAACTATCAATTATACCACAATACACAATGTCTGTCCCAAAAACTCAAAAAGGTGTTATCTTCTACGAATCCAACGGTAAGTTGGAACATAAGGACATCCCAGTTCCAAAGCCAAAGCCCAACGAATTGCTAATCAATGTCAAGTACTCCGGAGTCTGCCACACAGACTTGCACGCTTGGCATGGTGATTGGCCATTGCAAACCAAGTTGCCATTGGTCGGTGGGCATGAAGGTGCGGGTGTTGTTGTTGCCATCGGGGACAACGTTAGAGGCTGGAAGGTGGGAGATCTTGCCGGAATTAAGTGGTTGAACAGTTCATGTATGGCGTGTGAATACTGTGAATTGGGCAATGAATCTAATTGCCCTCATGCGGACTTGTCCGGTTACACCCATGACGGTTCTTTCCAACAGTATGCTACCGCCGATGCTGTGCAAGCTGCGCATATTCCCGAAGGGACCGACTTGGCTCAAGTCGCCCCAATCTTGTGTGCCGGTATCACAGTATACAAGGCTTTGAAGTCTGCCAACTTGAGAGCAGGGCATTGGGTGGCTATTTCTGGTGCTGCCGGTGGCCTAGGTTCTTTGGCTGTTCAATACGCTAAGGCTATGGGTTACAGAGTGCTGGGTATTGATGGTGGTGAAGGTAAGGAAGAGTTGTTTACCTCCCTTGGTGGTGAAGTTTTTATCGACTTCACGAAGGAAAAGGACATCGTTAGTGCAGTTGTCAAGGCCACCGACGGTGGTGCTCACGGTATTGTCAACGTTTCCGTGTCTGAAGCCGCTATTGAAGCTTCTACTAGATACTGTAGGGCCAACGGTACTGTGGTTTTGGTTGGTTTGCCAGCTGGTGCCAAGTGTTCTTCTGATGTTTTCAACCACGTCGTCAAGTCTATCTCCATTGTCGGATCCTATGTGGGTAACAGAGCTGACACTAGAGAAGCTTTAGATTTCTTCGCCAGAGGTCTCGTAAAGTCCCCAATAAAGGTTGTTGGCTTGTCCAGTCTACCAGAAATTTACGAGAAGATGGAGAAGGGTCAAATTGCCGGTAGATACGTTGTCGATACGTCTAAGTAAGCGCATTTCTCATGGCTTTACGATTTATAGTTTTCATTGTCAAGTATGCATATATTAGTTTATAGCATCTCAAAGTGATCGTGTTTGTAGTTTCACAAATGAAATATAGTATTCTACGTTCTGTTCATCACATTCGATTTTATCAGATAGAATTACCTTTGCCATTACCGATTCTCCTAAAACCCAACCATGCACTTCTAAGTCATCCAACCGTCCGCTGTAAATCACACTTAATTTCTTTAAAAAGTGTAGATAATGGTGATTCCAATTGCACGTCTATGCAGAACTTTTCTTGCTTTCACCCCTGACCTCCATTTTCCATGGTCGTCATTATTCTCCCACACAAACTAGCTTTGAGTTGGTCGAAGCTCAATAGAACTTTGAAACTGTATCTTCAGTCATCTCATCACCTAAGAATCATCTCTCATGTTCTATGCATGGAGCTTAGAAGTGATACTTAGGCACCAGCCCTATACATCTTCTGTTAACACCCTAGAACGCCAAGCATTGAAAAATGCTCACCCTCATTTTTTCTTGGGATATAATAGGGGTTGAAGAGACCTAAACTTGAAAAGTATAAGGGAGTTAAGAGTTAAGATCTACACTATCCATATCGGAGAAGATTGAAGACAGACTCTCGTTTGGAAAGAAGAAGGACTATTATAGAACGAGTTCATACGAGGAATAATATTGGCATAATCAAACCATGCTGCTAGTACGAACGGCCTCGCTGAGTTTGAGCCGGATACCAGTGCCATGTCTGGCTAGAGGAATTGGCATCCTCCAGGGCAAATATAGATTAAGAAACTTAATAAATGCTCAATCTACGGTGAGACACGTGTCCAGTGAAATCCAGCAAAAGGATCAGCAGGCAGGTGAATCGAACACTGCTACCGACACTGGTGTCATTCACAAATCAGATGAAGAAACGCTGATGTATTTTGATAATGTTTACGCGAGAGCCACGTCAGTTTGGAATCCAACTCTATGGTACAATTTGCTACTAAGAAACCAATCCCGGGATGCAGTTAGAGAGAAGATAAGAAATTTGGCCAGTCCACCAAATAACCCCATCTACGGGCTGGAATTGAAGTCCACCATTCCTGTGAAAAGGGACGGGGGTGTATTTGCCACATTCATTGTTCCACCGAAGTATACAAAAGCCCAGGTAAATTCTCTGATCCAGCAGAATACGGCCAGGGAATCTTCTAAAAACATACTTTCTTACTTCACTCGTGCATCTGCTTTTCCAGTAAAGGGCTCACCTTGGATTGAAGATTTAAGAAGGCTGCCAAGTACTATCATAGTGATCAAGTTTCAGGGACCCGCTTTAACAGAGGAGGAAATTTACTCTTTGTTCAGGAGATACGGTACAATTATTGATATTTTCCCTCCCACTGCTGCTAGCAATAACGTTGCAAGGGTCAGATACCGTTCATTTCGTGGTGCTATCTCTGCCAAGAATTGTGTTTCTGGTATTGAGATTCATAATACCGTCTTACACATACAATACGAAAATATCGTAAGAGGCCATATAATTAGTAACTTCTTTACCAACCATACAAGGATTGCCATTCCAGTTTTATTTGCCCTGCTTTCGATTTTTGCTGTTTTAGTGTTTGATCCTATAAGAGAATTTTCGATTGAACAGAAGATTACTCACAAGTATTCTTTGTCATGGGACAATAAGTTTTGGAAACAGCTGAAGACGTTAACTTCATCTACAATGACTTCTATCAAGTACTACTGGGGTGGTCCTGATGATAATCACCAAAGAAAGCATTTATGGGAGGAAAGAATAGAAAAAGTGAATGATTTGAAAATGTGGCTTGAGGAAAACAACAACACATTTGTGGTTATAAGAGGGCCTAGAGGTTCAGGGAAACATGATCTGGTCATGCAACACACTTTACAGAATAGAGCAAATGTTTTATATCTAGACTGTGATAAATTGATTAAGTCGAGAACAGATCCTAAGTTTTTACGAAACGCCGCTAGTCAATTAGGTTATTTCCCAATTTTCCCATGGATTGATTCTGTTACTGGTGTGCTTGATTTGACTGTGCAAGGTTTAACAGGGCAAAAAACAGGGCTGTCTGAGACGAAAGAATCTCAATTCAGAAACATGTTGACCACTTCATTGATGTCCATTAGACGTATCGCTCTTAAGAATTACAAGGCTTTTGTTTCCACCAGTGACGGAATGGTTAATGTCAAAGAAGAAGATTATTTACAGCAACACCCGGAAGCTAAACCTGTTATCGTCATAGATAGATTTGAAGGTAAATCCGAAATCAATGGCTTCGTGTACAAGGAATTATCTGATTGGGCAGCCATGTTAGTTCAAATGAATATTGCACATGTGATTTTCTTGACTGAAACGGTTGCATCTAACCAAAGATTAAGCGAATCGTTACCTAATCAAGTGTTCAAAAATTTAATCTTATCTGATGCATCTAAAGAAAATTCAAGGAATTATGTATTGTCTCAACTGGAAGATTACTTATATTATAACAAGAGGGTCAAGACTGAAAACGTAAAGGAAGCAGAAGTAGAAGAGGAGACTACTAATGAAAAAATTTCTAATAACGACGTGGATTCGAGTATGAAAAAGGCGGAGGTTATTCTAAATGAAAAGGAACTGCAAGAAATTGATGCGTCTTTGGAGCCATTGGGCGGTAGGATGCTAGATTTGCAGGCATTTGTAAGAAGAGTGAAATCAGGAGAAGAGCCCTCGGAAGCATTGGATAAGATGATCGAACAAGCTTCCGAACAAATAACGCAAATGTTCTTAAGTGACAAAATTGACAGTAACAAAAGCGCGCAAGCTTGGGAACTGATCGAATTATTGAGTTCCAACTCAGTCATTCCATTTCATGAAATAGTCAATAAGCCATTATTTAAAGCAGCACCAGAGACAGGAATCATGGAACTGGAAAATAATGGATTAATTACTGTATCTAGAGATAGGGGTGTTTTGCAGGAAATCAGACCTGCCAAACCACTATACAGAGCAGCATTCACATACTTAATTAACGATCCGGAACTCGCAAAAGTGCTAAAAACGCGTTACTTACTAAAGGTTGTGGGTTTTGAAACCGGAAGAATCAAAAAGTGGGAAGAAGAATTAAAGCCCCTGGGAAAAGTTCCAGATCAGAAACTTTTTAAAAGTAGACTGGACTATTTATCTGGTAAGATTAATGCTAGTAATGCAGTTATCACTAAGTGCGAAGAGGAGATCAAAAATCTATCCAAGTGAAAAAAGCAAACGTACTCTTTTACTTTTCTGTATATTCATGTAAAGCGTAATATTGCTACACTCATTTATATTCTTTTCAAGTAATTATTAAAATAACAATTTATTTTTCCAATTGGTTTATTAAAATTTATTACTGGCATAGTTGCAACCTTTTGTACGGAGGATGAGGAATGATATCCAAAAGGATAATGTATACCTTTTTTCAAATCAACAAAAAGGGGCATATCGAGAAAGCCATACGTTTTGCTCTGAACATTCACATTTAGCACACCCTTTCTAGTATCTTTTAACTTGCATACATTTCCCGATTGGCAAAAAGTAAGATAATAGTAAAATCATCGACCTATGCGTGCCCTTGACTACATTTTAGTCACGTGGAATTTCACTGAAAGAGGACGCGAGGGCTTTCCGATGACTTTCTACATTAATAATCACGAGCATAGAAATCTACATGGTAAAAACTACAACTTCAGTAGTCATTGCAGTGTAACATAGATAAAAGGTTGTTGGTCGAACCTATTCAAACCCACGAATGCTGCTTCTTCCAAGGCCTTTAACGATTGGGCGAATAATAAGATCGAGACTCGGATGTGGTTTAATACGGGGCCGTTCACCAATTATATTACCTGTATCTAGGTTATCAACCTACAGACCTCTATTATTCAATTCTGTTGGAAATTTATGGAATCAAGCACAAAAGGATTCAAATCACAAAAAGTCGATCGGGCTTCCCTCCTCAGCTTTAAAAGTGAAAGCCCAAGTGAAAAAGGTCAGCAAGGCTCCAACTCTCTCAGAGTTGAAAATTTTGAAAGATCTTTTTCGTTATATATGGCCTAAAGGCAACAATAAAGTTAGGGTGAGGGTATTGATTGCACTTGGATTGTTGATATCTGCGAAAATCCTAAATGTTCAGGTGCCCTTTTTTTTTAAGCAAACCATTGATTCAATGAATATAGCATGGGACGATCCCACAGTTGCCCTTCCTGCAGCTATTGGATTAACAATAATCAGTTACGGTGTCGCTAGGTTTGGTTCTGTTTTATTTGGTGAGTTAAGAAACGCTGTTTTTGCTAGGGTAGCGCAAAATGCCATTAGAACTGTATCACTACAAACCTTCCAGCACCTTATGAAGTTGGATTTGGGTTGGCATTTGAGTAGACAAACTGGTGGTTTAACTAGAGCTATGGATAGAGGTACAAAGGGTATATCTCAAGTCTTAACCGCCATGGTATTCCATATTATTCCGATCAGTTTTGAAATATCTGTAGTTTGTGGGATCTTGACGTATCAATTTGGCGCGTCATTTGCTGCTATAACATTTAGTACAATGCTTTTGTACTCCATTTTCACTATAAAGACAACAGCATGGAGGACGAAATTTAGAAGAGACGCTAACAAGGCCGATAATAAAGCTGCCAGTGTGGCGTTAGACTCTTTGATTAATTTTGAGGCGGTGAAATACTTTAATAATGAGAAATACCTCTCAGATAAGTACAATAGTTCATTGATGAACTATCGAGACTCTCAAATAAAGGTATCACAATCGCTAGCCTTTTTAAATTCCGGTCAAAATTTGATTTTTACTACTGCCTTAACAGCTATGATGTATATGGGCTGCACCGGCGTTATTGGTGGAAACTTGACAGTAGGTGACTTGGTTTTAATAAATCAGTTGGTTTTTCAGCTATCGGTACCGCTAAATTTCCTGGGCAGTGTTTACAGAGATTTGAAGCAGTCTTTAATTGATATGGAAACTTTATTCAAGTTAAGGAGAAATGAAGTCAAAATAAAGAATGTAGAACGCCCTTTAATGCTACCAGAACATGTACCCTACGAAATTACTTTTGAGAACGTCACGTTTGGGTATCATCCCGATAGAAAGATCTTAAAGAATGCTAGTTTCACCATCCCAGCCGGCTGGAAAACTGCAATAGTGGGGTCATCAGGCAGTGGTAAATCCACTATTTTGAAATTAGTCTTCAGATTTTATGATCCTGAAAGTGGAAGAATCCTCATAAACGGCCGCGATATCAGAGAATATGACATAAATGCGTTGAGAAAGGTGATTGGTGTAGTACCACAAGACACACCACTTTTCAATGATACCATCTGGGAAAATGTGAAATTCGGTCGTATTGATGCAACGGACGAAGAAGTGATGACTGTTGTAGAGAAAGCTCAATTAGCGCCTTTAATAAAAAAACTCCCACAGGGATTTGACACCATTGTAGGCGAGAGAGGGTTGATGATTAGCGGTGGCGAAAAGCAAAGGTTGGCAATTGCGAGAGTACTGTTGAAAAATGCAAGGATCATGTTTTTCGATGAGGCCACAAGTGCGTTGGATACACACACAGAGCAAGCCCTATTACGTACCATTAGAAGTAACTTTACGTCTGGTTCGAGAACAAGTGTCTATATCGCACATAGACTGAGAACCATTGCGGATGCAGACAAGATCATTGTCCTTGACAACGGAACAGTAAGAGAGGAAGGTAAGCATCTTGAATTGTTGGCGACGCCAAATTCGTTATACCGCGAGCTGTGGACCATACAAGAAGATCTGGATCATCTAGAGAATGAACTTAAAGACGAGTAAGCACTATGAACGCTCATATGTAAGTATTAGAGTATACATAAATATGTTCTTTGGAGGACTTTCAGATAAAAAAAGAAAAATTATAATTGTTCTCCGCGGTTTTTCAATGAACCGATGGATTGACTCTTCCTGGCCGAGAATGGCAGAACAGAGTTAGAACGAACATGAATAATAAAAATAAATCCTGGGATAATGAATGCGGATGACTGCTCATGTGGTAAATGACAAAGGTTGAGGTGTATTTAAAGTTTGCCTACTTATAAATTTACTGCTAAGTTTACCTCTTTTCGGATTTTATTGCTAAGTCAAGGTAAACATTTCTTTTTTTTTTTTCATTTGGAAAAATTTCAACAGTAACCGTACAGTTCACTTCACTTTTAAGTTATAGTTGCGAAGACTTCGTCTTAAAAGTAGATTTCATTATAACAAGTCAAGCAAAGACAGGAATACAGCAAATAGTAGAGCAGAAAAAATGTGTGGTATTTTAGGTATTGTATTAGCAAACCAAACCACTCCAGTAGCTCCGGAGTTATGTGATGGATGCATTTTTTTACAACACCGTGGGCAAGACGCAGCTGGTATAGCAACTTGTGGTTCTCGTGGTAGAATCTATCAATGTAAAGGTAATGGTATGGCTCGTGATGTATTCACTCAACAGCGTGTTTCTGGTCTCGCCGGTTCCATGGGTATTGCCCACTTGAGATATCCTACTGCTGGTTCTTCGGCCAACTCAGAAGCACAACCATTTTATGTCAATAGTCCTTACGGTATCAACTTGGCACATAACGGTAACCTAGTTAATACTGCATCATTAAAGAGATATATGGATGAGGACGTCCATAGACATATAAATACTGACAGTGATTCTGAATTATTATTGAATATTTTTGCTGCTGAGTTGGAAAAGCACAACAAGTATAGAGTTAACAATGAAGATGTTTTCCATGCTCTAGAAGGTGTCTACCGTTTATGTCGTGGTGGTTATGCTTGTGTTGGTTTACTAGCTGGTTTTGCGCTATTTGGGTTTAGAGATCCAAATGGTATTAGACCCTTATTATTTGGTGAAAGAGAAAACCCAGACGGCACCAAGGACTACATGCTAGCCTCAGAGAGTGTTGTTTTCAAGGCTCACAACTTTACCAAGTATCGTGATTTAAAGCCTGGCGAAGCAGTTATCATCCCGAAAAACTGTAGTAAAGGTGAACCTGAGTTTAAACAAGTGGTTCCTATAAACTCTTATAGACCTGATTTATTCGAGTATGTGTATTTCGCTAGACCAGATAGTGTCTTGGATGGTATATCAGTTTACCACACTAGACTAGCCATGGGTTCCAAGTTAGCAGAAAATATTTTGAAGCAATTGAAACCAGATGACATCGATGTTGTTATTCCTGTCCCAGATACTGCAAGAACATGTGCACTGGAATGTGCTAATGTATTAGGGAAGCCTTACAGAGAGGGTTTTGTTAAGAATAGATACGTTGGTAGAACATTCATTATGCCAAACCAAAGAGAAAGGGTTTCTTCGGTAAGAAGGAAACTTAACCCAATGGAATCTGAGTTTAAGGGTAAGAAGGTTCTTATAGTGGATGATTCCATTGTTAGGGGCACTACTTCGAAAGAAATTGTTAACATGGCCAAGGAATCCGGCGCAATAAAGGTTTACTTTGCATCAGCCGCCCCAGCTATTCGTTATAACCATATTTATGGTATTGATTTGACAGATACAAAAAATTTAATTGCTTATAACAGGACCGATGAAGAAGTAGCGGAAGTGATTGGCTGTGAAAGAGTCATTTACCAATCATTGGAGGATTTGATTGACTGTTGTAAAACAGATAAAATATCCAAGTTTGAAGACGGTGTCTTTACCGGTAACTATGTTACTGGTGTTGAAGACGGATATATACAAGAATTGGAAGAAAAACGTGAATCGATTGCAAACAATTCATCAGATATGAAGGCTGAAGTCGATATCGGATTGTATAATTGTGCAGATTATTGATAGACTATTCCGGCATTGTTCAGTTAAGTGCGTAATGTATATTATTTTCTCAAATGTGCCCATTTCAATACGTATTTTTGTACTCTTCTCAGAATAATATATACGTAGTAGCAGAAAAATTAAAAAGCAAAAGGGTAAACAAAGAAAATCAATTTCTCCAGTTATAAATTTCTTTGAGAAAATAGAACGATCGTGTGTCCTGATGAATAATGGTTATGCATGGGACGAGTTATTAGCTCAAAGCAAATCGGCGATCGATACCAAAGAAACTAAAGGGACAACAGCAGTGATATATTCTCCGTCGAGTAAAACATTACATCAATTTATAAACACTTGTTTTCCAGAGGGAGCCAATTCAATATTAGATACTAGTTTGATTAATTATGCTACAATAGAATGGACCAATAATTTGGAACAACGTTATTGTTCGAATGTATACACATTAATCAAAAATACTCGTGATGCATTGGATCTCCTGAAGCCTTTTCTGCAAGAACATGCTACGAAGATTCACTGGCTCATACTATTAGACTGGTCGTTAAATGATCAAAAATTGTGGTTAAACCAACTATCCAGAACGTTTAGCAAAATAAAGCAGCTGAATGACAACAATGAATTTTCCATATGGTGCTTGAACAGTAATGAAATTATAAATTTACAAAGAAACACCACAGTATGGCAATCAATACATATCGACTTCATTTTGCAAACACTAAGGTCGTTTTGTTATTTGAATGACAGCTCACTCTTCTATATATGCGAAGACCGTGCCGAAGAAGAGGATGAAGAAACAGAGAGACTTAAGTACCAAGAGGTTCTGAAACATTTTATCGAGGGTGAGGATATGAAGGATTACGTTGAAATGGTGAAGCGTAGCAGGATATCAATACCGAAGGGTTGTGATTCTATTGGTTTAATAAAAACAATAGACGAAAGATTTGAGCCCACTGCTGTGGGAGAGGACCTGTTTTTGACCCGATATATAGACTTTATTCCGGCAATGGATGAAGTAAACGATAACAAGACATGCACTGTTACCGATCTTGATAGACTCTATCCTCTAGATGCTTTCAGGGTAAATATTCAAGAGGAACTAGGCAAAATGTTTAAAGAGCACAAGGAAAATTCGAAGATATAGAAACCGAACGATTATTTTCTTTGTATGTGTAAAATATAGATTCCATACGCATTTATATATACCAATGGCAAGCTTGCCTTTTTATGTGTATGTATGTAAAGAAAGGAACTCACATGTGATAAATTGTGGAATCAGCACATAGCTCTTGGACCAATTCAGAATCTGAGTCATAACCGACATAGGCTACATAGCCAGGTTCACCTTTGTCTTCGTGAATTGGGTAGTGAACAGGTGCAACTTCAGCGTTCTCAATAATACAGAACGACAAATGTTCATCATTTGGTTCATAATCTCTTGTGATTCTTTTTACGATAGTTTTATACTCGCCTCTTTTGTCACAACTTGGCCCGCCACGAGCCCAAAGTTTGAACACTGAGCCAGATTGAGGCTCCTTAATTGGAGTACAGTGAAACCATTCATAATTAATCCTTGTACCGTACTTGAAGTATTCCACAGCAGCGATCAATAATAATGAAATGAAGCAAACACGAAACAGATTGAAAATTTTTGGTTTCGGCTTGGCAGTTGATTTTGTAGTTATAATAGGAGTAGGTTGAGACATTTTTCTTGCAAATCCGAGAGTTGGAGACTTTGTTGATGTTTAAAGTGGAAAAAGAACCTCTATTGTTTGAATTTCTTTTCCTTTTTTTTTTAATGGATTCGTTTGTCTGGAATTTGGTGAATTCTCCCCTTCGGCTGACTGTTAAGGATAATAATACTTAAAAAAACAAAATCTTGATATTACGAAATAGGATAAATACGGAAACAAAGCCTACAACAGATGGGTAAGTCTACAATATAGAACGTACCTATACTTACACATATATTTTTAGTCGTGATTGAAAATAAAAAACTCTTGCTTTCAAATATACGCTTTATAGAGAGAAATCGCCGTGGATCCATTCATTAACCATACTTAAGGCGTTTTCAGGGACGTCGAAGGGAACCATGTGACCACCATTGAAAACTCTTAAGTAGGTAAAGTGTTTGTAGGATTTGACTTCGCCGGCAACTTCGTCAGTGATAGAAGCAGTCCAGTTACGGACTTTTTGGCTTGCAAATTCTTCATCGTACTTCCATGGCAAGACATCGGTCCACGCCTTGTTGCCTAACCAGTTACAGATGAAATCCTTGTCACCGGCATAGACCAAAATGGGCAGGTCTTGATTCAAAAGATCTGTTACGGCGGTATGGTAAGGCTTCATCCAGTCACCCGCAAACAAGAAATTCCTGTTAATATCGAAGTTACACGATTCATAATGGTCAACCTCAGCACCGACAGCCTCCTTGACGTAGTCTTGATTTAGGTAATCGTCAATATCCTGTAGAGTTGGGTAGCATAAATTACCGCCTTCACAATCCTTTCTGATGTCGTAAACGTTCCTGCCGGTACGTTGGTAAGGGGCCAATTGGGCATTGTTACAATAAATGGTGGCTGGAACACAGGACCAGACTGACTGGGAGTCGTAGCAGGACTCTATCAAGCCCAAACAACGTTCTAAGGAGTCTTCCATAGCAGAACATTCTTCAGAGGGCAAAACAGAAGGTTCACCACCTTCACCACAGGCCATTGGCTCATAGTAGTTGTACTGGGTCAATGGGTCGGTGAGACCATTACCGATCAAGACGGAGGTCAAGTTAAAGTTTCTATCCTCGTGGGACAAAATTTCAGAGGCAAAAACGGGAATGTAATGGCCAGCATAGGACTCCCCGGCAATGTGGAAATCTTGGCCCTTGTTGACGTATTCAGGGAACTGATCAAAGAACAGTTCCAAAAAGTTGTAGACGTCCTTACCGGCGGCAACAGTATTGGACACACCCGAGGACCCAGAATAGGAAAATCCGACATTAACAGGTTGGTCAAGGAAAATTACTGTGGCATTGCTGTTCCAAGAGTAAGGGTTTCCGATCGGTTTCAAATCGGGTCCGATGGACGAAGGCCCTAATTCAAAGAATAACCCGGTTAGCGAAGAGCAACCTGGCCCCCCATTCAACCAAAGAATGACCGGATCCTTAGCAGGGTCGTTTCTACTTTCGAAACTCCAGAAAAAAAAATGCTTGTCTTCGTCCTCTACGTCCAAGTAGCCCGTGTACTGTGTGACGTCTGGGTCGATACCCAAAATCTTTGGGTCCTTAATCTTGTTGACACGAAGCTGATAGTTTTCAATTGCGTCGTTTTTGACTACAAAGTCCCAGTCTTTCTTCGTTTTGATTGCTTCCGGGAACTTTGGCTTCGTTGAGGTCTGCAGATTCATTATCTGGTCTGGGTACAGTTCGGTTATCTCAGACCATGCGTCCAATACGTTGGAGTCCAACTCCTTCAAGAGATGGACCAGGTCTAGTTCCAAACCAAACTTTTCTGCAGTTTTCAGCAAATTGTCCTTACCTAGACCCAACGGTTTTTGCAATGAGATGGCCGTAGCGAGTGTCGTGGACAGGCCTAGTCCACATAGTAAGCTGGTGAATGCTTTCATAGTGTGAGTACTTTCAGATTGAGTAGAAAGAAAACAACGATTTTTAGTGAGTAATTTCTCTTCCTCTCTTTCTCTCTTGTCTTGTCAAGGGTGGAAGGAAGAAGTGGAAAAGATATGTTCCGGAGCTTTTTTGTAGCCATTCTTATCTTTTGCTTTTATTAGTGGGCCCCTTCTTTGAGACCCTGCGGGTGATAGAACCCCTGCCTCAATGGTAAATAAGGCTAGTGGGTGCAAGCAGTAAGAGAACAATAAACGAAGCCTGTCCGACCAAGAGTACAAGATGGTGGGTATCACCATGGTAGAGCAAGAAAATAAAACACAGAAGCAGCGCAAAAAGCCATCAATTGTGGTTCCACTTCAGGGAAGATCAAGCCATGAGTACACCATTCAAGATACCGTTTTCCCCCGCAACAAAAGCACAAATGCAGTCAAGGTTTATGATACTGAGAACAGCCATTGAGAGTACTCATTACGCAATGCGTTGAATCCGCCATTGTGTCTATATGAGTAAGAAGAGTATAACAAGCATACTCATAAGAAAGAAAGTAAGACCAAAAATAACCGCCACATATCCCGTATAAAGATACATATCGTTGTACGAAAAGTAGGGGTTTGTGCCCTAATTGGTGTCACCAAAATAATTAGGGCACATGTTTAAACGTATAGCCTAAGCCCTATGATAATATCGTGATTCACGAAAGACCTAACTTCGCGTTTTTTTTTGGAGGCGCCATAATTATTAACATTGCTTTCTTTTTTTTTTTCTTTCCTTCTTGTCTTTTGCCTTTTCCTAACAAATTTTTCACTCACTCTTCTCTTATAGGGGCATATTGCTACTGTTAACCGTACTGAACGAAAATTCGATTGAGAAGCATAGAACATAAGAAAAAGAAAAGGAAAAACAATAATCCTTTTCAAAGTCATCGAGTAGCATAGTATAGCAGCGCTCTAATTTTCTGCCTGGCGTCCAATACATAAATTTTGCTCGTGTAGGGTTATTTATTCTTTTTCTTTCCTTCGCATCTAAAAGAACACGCAATGGCACACATTCCAGAAGTTTTGCCCAAGTCGATACCGATTCCAGCGTTCATTGTGACTACCTCGTCGTACGTATGGTATTACTTCAATCTGGTGTTGATTCAGATTCCCGGTGGGGAATTCATAGTTTCTTACATAAAGAAATCGCATCACGACGATCCTTACAGGACCACGGTTGAGATAGGGCTTATTTTGTACGGGATCATTTATTATTTGTCCAAGCCGCAACAGAAAAAAAGTCTACAGGCACAGAAGCCCAATCTATCGCCTCAGGAGGTTGATGCGCTAATTGAGGACTGGGAACCCGAGCCACTAGTGGACCCTTCTGCCACCGATGAGCAATCGTGGAGGGTGGCCACGATACCGGTGACCATGGAAATGCCCATTCAGAATCATATCACTATCACCAGAAACAACTTGAAGGAGAAGTACACCGGCGTTTTCAACTTGGCCTCGAACAACTTCTTACAATTATCTGCTACAGAGCCGGTGAAAGAAGTGGTGACGACCACCATCAAGAATTACGGTGTGGGGGCCTGTGGGCCCGCCGGGTTCTACGGTAACCAGGACGTTCATTACACTTTGGAATATGATCTTGCTCAGTTCTTTGGCACGCAAGGTGCCGTACTGTACGGGCAAGACTTTTGTGCTGCTCCCTCTGTTCTACCTGCTTTCACCAAGCGTGGTGACGTTATCGTGGCAGATGATCAAGTGTCGCTATCAGTGCAAAATGCTTTGCAACTCAGTAGGTCCACGGTCTACTACTTCAACCACAACGATATGGATTCACTGGAAAGTTTGTTAAACGAGTTGACCGAACAAGAAAAAGTTGAGAAACCACCTGCCATTCCGAGAAAATTCATCGTCACTGAAGGCATATTCCATAACTCAGGTGATTTGGCTCCGCTGCCTGAATTGACCAAGTTGAAAAACAAATACAAGTTCAGACTGTTTGTGGACGAAACTTTCTCCATTGGTGTGCTTGGTGCTACGGGCCGTGGGTTATCAGAACACTTCAACATGGATCGGGCCACCGCCATCGATATTACTGTTGGGTCCATGGCAACAGCATTGGGCTCCACGGGTGGGTTTGTGCTGGGTGATAGTGTTATGTGTCTTCACCAGCGCATTGGCTCCAACGCCTACTGTTTTTCTGCCTGTTTGCCCGCATATACCGTCACATCCATCTCGAAAGTCTTGAAACTGATGGACTCGAACCATGACGCTGTACAGGCGCTGCAAAAACTATCTAAATATTTGCATGAATCCTTTGCATCAGACGACTCATTGCGTCCATATGTCGTCGTCACGTCCTCTCCAGTATCTGCTGTCCTCCATTTGCAACTGACCCCCGCATATAGATCTCGTAAGTTTGGATACACCTGCGAGCAACTCTTCGAAACTATGTCAGCTCTGCAAAAAAAATCTCACACAAACAAATACATTGAACCATACGAAGAAGAGGAGAAATTCCTGCAAGCTATAGTTGATCATGCCCTTATCAATTACAATGTACTCATCACAAGAAATACTATTGTTCTGAAGCAGGAAACGCTACCAATTGTCCCTAGCTTGAAAATCTGCTGTAATGCTGCCATGTCCCCAGAGGAACTCAAACATGCTTGTCAAAGTGTCAAGCAATCCATCGTTGCCTGTTGCCAAGAAACAAATAAATAAAAATAGAAAATCAATATATGCACACGCATGTATATATAAATATTTATACAATAATACCAATAATCGTAGCACGATCTCTGTGTCAAATCGATGTGGTGCACGGCGCCCAGAATGTATTAAAAATTTTCGGACCCGAAGTGGTCTTTTTTTCTTCGTACCATCGAGGCAAAGCAGCCTATATTATTCATTTATTTGTTTATTTATTATTAAAAAGAAAGGAGTGATTTCGTAATAAGTTGTCTAAAGCGTAGTTCACTTTTATCAAGCAAAGCTAGCACTAGAAGCACAACAAATACCAAACGAAAGTGAACAGCAACTAAGACAATATGATGCACTTTAGAAAAAAATCCGGTGTTAGTAACACGAGTGATAACGAAGGAGCAAATCGCGCCTCAGATGTGAAGATTTCCGAAGATGACAAGGCAAGATTAAAGATGCGTACCGCTTCCGTTGCTGATCCTATTCTGGATGCTGTGCAGGAAGCGCAACCTTTTGAGCAAGCGGCCGACACCTTTCACGATAACATGAACAGACAGTCTTATTTTTCGAATGAAGAAGGTCATGTTTTATGTGATGTTTTTGGCCAACCAATCACGCAGGCTGATATATCGAATCCAACCAGAGCAAGAGATGAAAGACCTTTGGACACCATAAGAAGTTTCGAGTTTGCCGTTTCCGGAGATCCGGTTTGGGCTCAACAATTGGAGACACCAACGTATGGATTCCGCGTAAGACCTGATTTTCCCATGTTTGGTGCTGCTGTGACTTATGACGCAAACGGTATGCCTCAACAAGTGGGTGGTGCTTCCAGTCAAATGTATGCTGAACAAGCAGTGTATCAACCACAACAACACGTACAGACTGAAGAAAAGCAAAAGAAGAAGAAAAAGGGATTCTTTGGTAGGATGAAAAAGAAATAAGCAGCAGATACCCAAGAGACACTTTTTATTATGATTATTTCTATTTTTCTCCTCTCGTATTTTTGGATATTTCATATTATTACTTACTATATATATATACATATTTTTCTATTTTTTTGTTACATGGATACAAAAAAATCAACAGTAAAAATTTATTGGTTTTATAAGAACTACTTCTTCATCTCTTATCTGCAACTTCTCTGTAAAGCTTTGTCTTCAAGAGAGTCGATTTTGCGTCTAATCTCATCCATGTTTTGACGAATTTTTTCCTCTTGTTCATCAAATTTCTTATCCAAGTCGTTCAAAGCGTTTAACCAGAATTGTTCTTGTTCTCGGACGTTTGTTATTTGTGAATCCAACAGTTTTGTGGCTTCGTAAACTTCTACCACTCTGTTGTTCATTTTATTTAGGCTTTTCATTCTCTCAGCCAACAACGGCAGCGAATTTTGATACTGTTTGAACATTGCATATATGCTATTTATTTCTCTTATTTTGCTCTCGGGCTTGATAACATCTTTCAGGGTTTCATCTCTCAATCTCAGGTCTCGTTGCATTTTTTTACCTAACAGTGAGTTTTCAAATTCTTTGTTCAGTTCCACCAATCTCTCTCTGAATTTTTGCAACTTCCCCCCCTTCCTATCATCGTCTTGTAAAAGTTGAATGTTTCTATATAGCTCATTCACTTTGCTACAGACTGATTTCCTATCTTCTTCGTTCTCCAGAGCTTCTGGAGCGCCAACGTAATGTTCCATTTCAGATATTCTCTGATCTAGTTTTTGTAATCTCTTCACGGTCGCCATATCTAGAGTTATATTTGGTAATGTCACGATATCTTGGCCTTTATCTTTTCCAATGAGCTTTTTTCTCAGATTGCCAAGTCTAATAGATGACTCTATCGACAACTTTGACTGAAGGTCGCACAATTCCTTAATCTCGGTTTGGGTTTCAGGAGTCAATTCTTCTACTCTCAATTCTTCTAATTCTTGCCTTATTCTTTCCAGCTTTTGTTGCCGATTCTCATCGTCTTCATCGCTACTCATCTTCTTTACATCATTAGATTTTAACTGGCTCTGCTTGTGTACCCTGAGGAGAAACTGATCTTTTAGAGCACTTCTCAAAGTCTCAACATCACGGCTTGGTTCAACGATAAGCTCATCATTTCTTGGAGATACTTGTTCCCGCTCTTCCTGCTGTTCATCTTCCTTCACTTCATTTTCGAAAACCTCTTGTGATTCTTCTTCATCAATGCATATTAAACTATCGTAATCCACATTAGTGGCTGAATCACTCAAATCTATAATATTCATTAACCGAACGATTCTCTACCTTTCTCAGATCCATGACTTTTAAGTACTTTTTTTTCGTAATGTGTAGGCTCCCAAAAAATCAAAAGTATGTTTATATATTTATAGAAGCCTCTATTAGTGTTTAGAAGACAAACGTTCAGCTGAAAGGCAAACTTTACTTACACAATAATGCCGCTAAAACGGTCCTTAAAAGAATCGGTTGAAAGACTATCCAGCTTACAGTTAAAATATAACATATTCACCAGCATAAACCCATCGCCCTATAAAACGAAAAGCAAGGGAGGAGAGAATGAAACATTGACAGACTACGTTGCTAGTATTAAGGACAATATAGTTACGAAAGACTTCCCAACCACATGCGGCTCACGTATACTTGAGAATTTCCAATCGCCATTTGATGCAACAGTAGTAAGATTATTAAAACAAGCAGGTGTACATGTTTTAGGTAAGACAAATCTAGATGAATTTGGAATGGGATCAGGAGGAATTCATTCAATAAAGGGACCTGTGATCAATCCATTGTACTCTCAAGAGGACAAGAAGATAATGGGTGGTTCGTCTTCGGGAGCCGCTGCTAGTGTTGCTTGCGATCTCGTAGATTTTGCTCTGGGAACTGACACCGGTGGCTCTGTTAGATTACCAGCGTGCTATGGATCTGTTTTGGGTTTCAAGCCATCCTATGGACGCCTGTCAAGATTTGGTGTAATAGCTTATTCTCAATCTTTAGACACTGTTGGCATTATAAGCAAGAAAATAAAAGTCTTACGAAATGTGTTTAATGCTTTAGATAAATACGATATGAAAGATCCCACTTCTCTAAGCGAGGAACTGCGTGAGTTAATAAAAAAGAATAAGAAAACTAAGAATCACTTGAAAATAGGAATTGTAAAGGAATTCAACCATGAAAGCCTGCCCAATGAATTCCACGAATTGTACTTCGTTTTCCTGAAGAAACTGGCAAACTTAGGACATGAAATATATCCTGTGTCCATTCCGTCAGTAAAGAATAGTTTACCTATCTACTATACCTTATCACCCGCTGAAGCAGCTTCCAATTTATCAAGGTATGACGGCATCAGATATGGATACAGAGATTCTGAAATCGATATAAAAGACGGTATTTTATTTGCACCCACTAGGTCTGAATTTGGAATAGAAGTTAAGAATAGAATCATTTTAGGTAATTATAATCTCTGTTCAGATGCATTTAAAAACAACTTTATCAAAGCTGAAAGACTACGAGTAGATTTAGTTGACGAGTTTGACAGAATTTTTGAGTTCCCTAATGTTTTGACTAATTCTAAAGGAAATTTAGAAGGCTTAGATATACTGCTGGTACCTACATCATCCAAGCTTCCTGGGTCCATAAAAGAGTTTGAAGAAGAGGAAACAAAATCTCCAACTAATTCGTATATCAACGATGTCTTCACAGTCCCCATGTCACTGGCTGGCCTACCAAGTCTCTCAGTCCCCCTAAAAGAGGAGACTCCAATTGCTTTGCAGGTAGTAGGCCAATATGGTGATGATTCTACTGTATTAGACTTCGTAGAATCATTATCCTAGACAGATGAGGAAAGTGACCACCATGTAAATATTATTTGTTTTTAATTTATACCTATAGAAAGTTCAAAATGATTATCTATGATATGCATACACGAAGATGTACCATTATACTGGCAGAACCCTCACGCCGGCTAATTTATCTATTATTGGAGCGATTGTAGGATGCGAAAGTATGGGACCAATTATTGGCATTGACCTTAAAAACTGAACGATAACGCCGAAAAAATCACCAAAGAGACCTATAATACCCAGTGATTCAATTATAAAGCCAGAAAACGTCCATTTTAATAATATCAAAAAGGCACCAACTAGGAAGAATAGAGAGCCGCGCCTTTTATTTGGTCTAGTAAAAAAAATATATGTCTTTTGCGAACCGATAATTAAGATTACTCCTATCAAAAATAAAATATTGCCCAAGGCTAATAATGCACGATCAAAGAAAGTAAATATACCAAACAAAAAGAAAAGAAAACCACCAAAAGTAAAGGCCACACCAAATTCTAGTGAAAAATAAACGTTAGTGATAAAGGAATCAAGATTTCTGGGAAAAGCAATGTGCCTCTAAAACGTCACAAACATACTCTGAGCCTCTGTGAGCCACATTTTACACGATGATGAGCTAACTGAATTATCAATGTGTTGGTTTGTGCATCTATCAAATGGAGAAAGCAAAACAAATGCATCTTAACTCATCTTGATTGTTTGGGATGGGTAATTTTCCAATGTCCGAAAAGAAGACACGGGTAATACTATGCTCGAAAATTAACCATAGTAAGGGAGCAATATTCAGTAAAACGTACATCTGGAAGCATAATACCTTTCATTTCCATTTTTGAATCAAGTTTCATGTTTCCTAATTCCCCATAATTACTTATATATTACATTTATATTTAATTTTCTCAAAAGAATAATTAATCGTAAACCTCATTAAGAATGTCATTCCTGCTAAGAGGAAAAAAGGCAAAATTTGATGCAATACTATATCTGCATGGTTTCATCACCATCCGAATCATCAACATTCACCTGGAATGAAGCTGCGTGTTTTCTTGTAGAGTTCTTATCACTATCGTTGATAGCTGTGGTATCATTACTGCTCATCGAAGCAGTCCGTGGTGTTAAAAGCAAGTCTACCTCATTAACGTATTTCTTTACACTAGTAGAGGAACCTTGTCTGGATAAATTTTTAGGGGTATCGAAATTTGAGCGAGATTCTGGTGTAGTACTTAAACAACCGTTCATCAAACTATTTTTTGGCGGCTTAGGATCCAAAACGAATGTCGAATTCTTTTTCACAAGTCCGGATTTGGATGATGATGATGAAGTACCATTTTTATTGGCATGAAGATAATCAAATGTGCCCGCAGACTTTAGGGATGTCATGGACAGTGTTTTCTTCAGAGTGTCTCTAATTCTATTTAGTGATCTTTCACGAGAATTAATGGTTCTATCAACGTAAAGGTCAGGCAAATCCATCTTGCTGCTAAAAGCAGTGGAGGTTTCGGAAGAGCCGCCATCCATGTTTAAATATGCCAAAGTAGTCGTCTTTCTTGACTTTGAAGGGGACCTCAAAGTGTGCATGGATGCCGTAGAAGATATTCTTCTTATTGTCGGGTTAAAGGCAAAGTTCGGCGTGCCCTTTGAGTGTAGAGAATTTGAAGTAGCAAAATAATCTTTGATAAAAGGGTGCTGTTTTAGATTGGTAGCAGAACGCCTAACGGCTGGATCGACGGTAAAACAACATTGGACAAAATTCCAAAACTGTTCGTATTTGGGGTCATGCATCATTTGTTCATCGACATAATAATCGCATTTGGAAATGCATTCCAAAGTCTCATCGTCCGTAGTACAGTCAAAGGGTGTATAACCGAATGCCATGAAGTATGTCAACACGCCGAGGGCCCAAATATCCACTGGACAACCATATTTGTCTAGCTTGTTAACTTGATCAGGAGTCATGTCACCAACACCTTTACATTTTACGATCTCGGGAGCAATGTATGAGATAGTCCCGACAAACTCTTTCAACGAATTTATCTTAGTTGTGTTGAATTCGGCAGCAAGTCCAAAATCGGCGAGAACTAAGTCATGTGCCAAGAGATCGTACTTAAAATCCCCATGGTGTTCGCCCTGTAAGTTTTTCTCGCTTTCGTTTACCCTTAATCTAAATAAAACATTTTCTGCCTTCAAATCTCTGTGAACAATACCTTGTGAATGTAAAAACTCCAGGACACTTACTAAACAGGCGCAGTATGACGTGACTTGGGTCTCGAGGTCCAAAGATTGATTTTCGACAATTTTTTCATAAAGATCACCCTTTTGACAGAGCTGAGTGATCAGCACAATGTTGTCTGCAGTTTCAAAATAGTCGAAAAGTTGTAAAATATGGTGATGCCCTTCAAAAATGTCCAAAGAATGCACATTCTTTTTTTCCATATCTCTGATTTTCTCGCTTATTGACCTCAATAGGTCGAATTCTCTTTGAATAAGTTGAATTTTGTTTATAACAGTCTTTTTCTTGATAAGCTTCATTGCGTACAGGTCCTTTGTGTGTATATTCATACATTCTTTCACCACACTGAAATTCCCATCGCCCAATGAGTTATGGTTGGTGACGTATTTACATTTGAAGGTTTGGGCGTCTTCATTGCAGCCACTCAGTTGCGGCCAAGGTTTCTCTTCCGACAGGTGCGTTTGTAGCTGGGAGGCAGAAGTACTGGTTGTAGTCATATTCTTAAAAGTGGATTTCTCTTTCACAGCTGTTATAATGCTAATTATGTAAAAAAGTACCTGTTGAGTGAGAGTATTATAATAGGCAACTGAAGGAGCAATTAACATAAAATTAATAAACAAGTAAGTGATTAGAGCCAATAAAGAAACTGTCAAGATAAATAGAACGAAGTACCGAACCAGGAGAAGTCATCCCCGTTCGACACGTTTCATATGTTTGCCACGTGATATACCCCCGCCCTCTTTTTCTTTTTATTTACAGGAATCCCCTTTCCATTGTCAGAGGGCGAGAAAAATATTCTTGACAATGCGGGCAACTCTTTCTCTTTTCATTGTGCACTTACTTTTTCAGGGGCCCTGTTGACACCCCCACTCGTGGAAATGACGGAATAACCTGGCACGTTGAGGTTTTTCCGCGGGGGAGGGGGGAGGTTAAAAAGGAAAAATAAAAAGAAACCGAAAATCGGAATTTGGACAATCGCGTGGGATGGAAGGTTCAAAAAGCGCCTGAACCGGCAATGGTTGACTTCGGCGGCTAAAGATAGTACCCTCGATAAAATTATGTTGAAAAACCAATGATAGCATGATATGAATAGACATAGTGAGTTCGAAGGGTATGAAAGCAGTATTTGCATTAGTTCAGCATGTGCGAGGAGCGAATTAGTTGGTGCCATGCATGATCAACAGAAAAGTTCATGTAGTCGGTTCATCTAGCTCTCTATTTCTATATGGAGCTCTTCGTGTATGGTTCGCAGTCAGTGCATATCCAATTTTTCAAAAATATTGATTATACCGTTTGTTATGATGGAAAGTCACGTGACAAAGGATAATACTTTACCCGGATTTGAACTGAACTGTGTTACCCGCGTTGAAAATTTTTTATTTGCTTTCTTTCTTTTTTTTTTTCTTCTCATTGTGGAGCTTTAGCGATGAGATGAGATATTACAGCGTATATACATAGTCTAGTATATAGCTACTAAATGACTGTATAGTGCAGTAGTAGGATAAAAGAGTATAAAAATAACTGGAACTATGGCTACCTCGTCAGAAAAACGTCCCAGAGACTCTGCATCTCTAGAAGATCCTACAGTGGATGAAAAGAACTTTAAAAAGCAAGTCAATGCCGCGCCTGAGGAAGAACAAACTACATATGTGGAAAAGTTCGAAGAATTAAAGCTATCGCAGCCAACATTAAAGGCTATTGTAAAGATGGGTTTCAGCACTATGACATCCGTGCAATCTAGGACCATCCCGCCTCTTTTGGCCGGTAGAGATGTCCTTGGAGCTGCCAAGACAGGTTCGGGTAAAACACTGGCCTTTCTTATCCCTGCTATTGAACTATTGCATTCTTTGAAATTCAAGCCAAGAAACGGTACCGGTATCATTGTCATCACGCCTACAAGAGAGTTGGCTTTACAAATTTTTGGTGTAGCAAGAGAGTTAATGGAGTTTCATTCACAGACTTTCGGTATTGTAATTGGTGGTGCCAATAGAAGACAGGAAGCTGAAAAATTGATGAAAGGTGTTAATATGTTGATTGCTACTCCCGGTAGACTGTTGGACCATTTACAAAACACAAAAGGTTTCGTATTCAAGAACTTGAAAGCTTTGATTATCGATGAGGCAGATAGAATACTAGAAATCGGGTTTGAAGATGAAATGAGGCAGATCATTAAGATCTTGCCAAACGAAGATAGGCAATCCATGCTGTTTTCTGCCACACAAACTACCAAGGTTGAAGATTTAGCTAGAATCTCGTTGAGACCGGGCCCTCTTTTTATCAACGTCGTTCCTGAAACCGACAATTCTACTGCAGATGGTTTAGAACAAGGCTACGTTGTGTGTGATAGCGATAAAAGATTTTTGTTGTTGTTCTCCTTTTTGAAAAGAAACCAAAAGAAGAAAATCATTGTATTCTTATCATCGTGTAACTCTGTGAAATACTACGCCGAATTATTGAACTATATTGATTTACCAGTCCTTGAATTACATGGTAAGCAAAAACAGCAAAAGAGGACAAACACATTTTTCGAATTTTGTAATGCAGAAAGAGGTATCTTGATTTGTACAGATGTTGCAGCCAGAGGTTTAGATATTCCTGCAGTGGATTGGATTATCCAATTCGATCCTCCTGATGACCCCAGAGATTACATTCATAGAGTCGGAAGAACTGCAAGAGGTACCAAAGGCAAAGGTAAATCTTTAATGTTTCTAACTCCCAATGAACTAGGGTTCTTAAGATACCTGAAGGCATCCAAAGTTCCATTAAATGAGTACGAGTTTCCGACGAATAAAATTGCTAACGTTCAATCACAACTAGAAAAACTAATCAAATCTAACTATTACCTACACCAAACGGCCAAAGATGGTTATAGATCATATTTACAAGCATACGCTTCTCATTCTTTGAAAACTGTCTACCAAATTGATAAACTGGATTTAGCCAAAGTAGCAAAGTCTTATGGATTCCCAGTCCCTCCAAAGGTCAATATTACTATTGGTGCCAGCGGAAAAACACCAAGCACTAAAAGACGTAAGACTCATAAATAAGTTGAAGAGGTTAATTCTTCTTATTGCTGTTAGCGTGTACATAGAATGAACACAAAACTGAAGTATCCATTTTTGTTCTCATCCCTTATCTTTTCTTATCCGCCTCTTCATTGTATGTTTTTTAATAATTGTATACGCTGCGATTTCTGTTTGTTGCTTTTCACGCATGCTGCCTATATCCACTTTTACCTACTTGAATATGTAAAATCATGATTTGTAAACTATTATAAAAAAAAAAAAAATAATATATGAGCATCTGTTCTACTCTTTAATATTTCGTTCTCACTGTACCCTTTATACATCCCATAACACCATTGAAGAGCAGGACTTCGTCACCAACAGTAACACTTTTAATTTGTATATCTCCCTCTTCAATAAGACCGAGCCGCAACAAATAATGACGCATTGTACCGCACAAGCATCCAGTAGTTAATTTCGGTGTCACATACTTCTCAGTACCACTAAAGTCTCTCCGAATTACAGCCACGTTTGTTATTGAACCCTCCATTAGCTGTCCGGCCTTATTGGATAATAAGATTTCACATTGAGAAACCGGAGAACTAGGATCCGAACCTCTCAAGTCATTCATAGCAGCTTGCATGCGGGCTCTTGCTTTAATGTAATGATCTCTTGAAGTAGTCTTAAACCTGGTGAAGGCTGATTCATTTAACGATTCGGATGAAATGACAACATCCCAATTTACTGAGTTATGATATAAAAATCCGTTTAACATTGTTTTGATAAAATAAGTAGAAGCATTTTCGCAATCAGCCGTCAATCCAAGTATAGGTTCCATGGGTAATGGTACTGCCTCAATTCTTATATGCCCCGTCTGAGAAACAAGTACCCGCATTTTGTAACATTGCTTTTCGTGGATCATATTTTGGATTTTTACATCATACTCTGCTTTTCCTTCCTTGCAGTTAATTAAATTTTCGACCAATAATTTCAATAGTTCATTTAGAGATATGTGGAAAGTAATGTTGAAATATGATAAAGCTAACCTTATTCTTTGATATTGTTCATCTAATAAAAAAAACCTTTCACAAATGACTTGTAACATATCTTCTTTGGAATCGCATACAATAGTTTTGCAAGTCTGCTTCCAAACATCAGGATGCTGGATATTTACGAGAAGGTCAGAATTGGAATTGGGTCTTTTTACTCTTAAATAACCCAGATAGTCCTCGTTAGTGATCTGCTGTCTAGTCTCTTCATCTTTTAAACCCAATCTGGGGTCGGGAGTTTCAAATATTTCTTTACTTGTCGATGAACAGCGTGCAAAACCAGGATCGTACCTGAAAGTGGCCAAAACCTCAAAATTTGAATTAGCAATTAGTTTTCTTTCATCAAAACTTTCCATATCCGTCTTTACAATATGGGTTAGAGAAATTAACTTTGACCCATCGTTTCCGTTATTGTCCTTATTTGGCTTTTTTTTCTTTCATTTGGTTTTTAAGCACTGAGCATCTAGATTTTCTGCTGCGCTTTTTTTCTACAATGGCAAATCCTGTTTATATTTCAAAAGAAAATAGTTTCTGAAGCATAATGACTTTGTAGATGCGTCAAATATAATATTCTCACAAGGAGGAGCTGTCTATATATTCTATATTTATAATCATAGAACCAAATCTAGCTCTTCTACATACTCTTCATCGTTCTCCGGGGATACAGGATAAAAAGGTACCATGGAGTCTTGATACATTACGTATAGGTTGTTATATACGCTCCAAAATGCCTTCCTTACATTCTTTGCTGGATGAAATAGTCCTGCCCATATATAGTTCATGAACATACCGGGACCAACCGCTTGACTCAGCGCTTCTAGACCCTCTAAAATACGCATAATAGCATGTGGTGAAGTTTCAAAAATATTGGGGATCAAAAGATTCAGCAAATGGACGAATGCATCCTCGTGGCCGGTACCTGAACAGTTTAGGGCCAAATGGCTTATTACATTTGAAGCTGTCTGACGATGGACTAAATCTCTATCTGTGAGCGCATCTTCCAATAATGGTGTAATGAAGTATATGTAATCTTTCGACATGTTACCAATATACTCGAACATAAATGACATAGCTTTGAGAACACCGTTTTGTACATTAGTCTCTGGTGTTGTGTACTCATTCATAATCACTGGCAGGACATTGTAGGGACCGCACACCTTAGCAACAATACCAATAGCAACAGCCGTGCATACACGCAATTGACGCTCTTGAACCTTCAAGTTGTTTAGTAATGCAACAAGAACATCGTGGGGTCCAATTGCTTTTGCAATAAAGCCAAATGTGGCATTTGCCGATCTTCTTATTTCTTTATTTGTACTTTTCAAAAGTTCCAATAGCTCAAAACAGATTCTCATCCATTCTTTTGGGGGGGCATAAGTTGGTGCTAACTCACCAATAAGTCCAACAAATTTAATAGTATTCACCTCGACTTTTCTATGCTTGTTTCTTAAAATTGGGGTTAAGGTCGGTAGAATCTGGTTGATAGGAGGCTGAAGTTTATCCAAATCCATGACACTCGCAATACAGTACATAGCGTTGATTATGGAACCCAATACCTCTGGGTATACTTCACCTAAAGATTCGTACAAAATAATGTTCAATTTATTCAACATTTCCAATTCATGACAGCTTTTGATGACTGGTATCAATATGGCACATAGATCTGCTGCGTGTTGACGAGTTGACGGAGTTTTATGTTTCAAATGATTTAATATCGTACTCACAATAGGTGCTAAAAATGGTTTCATTCGAATGTTAAGTGAAACAGTAACCGCTCCAAATCCCTTGAAGATTATAGAATCGTCATTTGTCTGTTCCTGAAATGCTATCAAGAGTGCGTCAATAAGCCTCATTTCTAATCTTTCATCCAAATCAGTAGTTCCTAGTAAATTCACTGTTTTAGTTACAGCATGGACTGCCATTGTTCTGAACGGTTCAGCTTCATCTCTCAAAGGTTTTAATAATCTATCAATGGTATAGGAACAGCCCAATTTCCTTGCTAATACAACTGTTGTATACGTAACGACCTTGTTCAATGACCTGTCCAGGGCTACACGCCTGACCCAAAATTTATGAAAAAACTCCGGTGCAATTTCTTCCCTTAGAAATTTTGGCGTTATAGATTCGACCTCACTACACTTTTGTAATACCAAAAGAATAGTCTTTTTCATTTCATCATCAGGAGTATCGAATTCGCGTTTAATTATTCTCATTGCTTCTGTAGTGTAGTAACCAGCATACTCTGGATCCATCAATGGAATCATAGAGCCAACAGCTTTCAGAAAAGAAGATAATATTTTGCCTCGATGGCTTCTTATACCCTTCCACAAGGGCTCCAGTACAACATTGAAAACCTCGATACCATATGGATAAGAATTTTCGGCTAGTGTAGATAAAGTATTTGCTGTAATAATCCGTACCGGAACGTGATCGTCCATTAGACCGTCCCTGATACAACTCATAAGCCCAGTGAGGTGATTTAGTACACCTATCCCTAAAACTATGCCTATTTGCTGTACAATCTTTATGCCTGTATGTCTTGCTTTCCATGATTTTCGCGAATGACATGCTGCGTTGATAAAAGGAAGCAATTGACTAACACCAAGAGCTTTGGCCACTACGGCCATTGCCCTTGCAGTTATATTCCTAATATACTCATCCTCGTTTTCGATATCAGGTCTCATAATTGTCAGCATTGTCGTTAGACCAGTAACAGTCGACAAATTTGTGATTATTTCATGGCCGGTTGAACGAACTATTGGATCTTCATCAATTAGCAACGGAGCCGTCACTACTAGTATTTTATGAGCGTAAGGTCTTGTCAGATCCCCTAGTTTGTAAAGAACGCGGTCTATGGTCTTAATCATTAGATGTCTTTCTTGGTCTTCCAGGGTTCTGTCCAATAAAATGGGTAACAATCGATTAAATATCATTTCTGGGCCAAACGTTACAGCTTTCTCGGTTAAAAGCCGCATAGATGTTCTCCTGCTCACTGTATTACCATTTTTGATTTTAAGAAGTAACATCAACAATGCTCTTTCTTTCTTTTCACTCTTGCTTAACTCATTTAAAGGTCTCTTGGATACGATATCAGCAAAATATTTGTGGTCAGAAGGTTTGAAAAATGCCAAATCGTATATTCCTTCTACATCAGTCAAGAAACTATCAGAACTTTGTTTGACCTCTGTTTGAGATTCTTCAGGTGGTTCGTACCCTTTAACATCCCAACGAGATTTTCTTTTCCTTGGCACGACAGGGATTGGAGTATTTTGATCAGATGTAATTGCCTTTCTATCGGCATCGGGTTCAAGCTTCATGTCAAACCTTCGCTTGTGATACGAATCTTCACTATTTTGCACTGTCTTAGTTTCCATTTTTTTTTGTAGCACATCTTTTTCCTTTTCACCAATACGTGCAGCCTCTTCCTGCAAGTTTTCACTTAAATCTTGAGGAATAGAATATTGACCACCCAATCGGTGGCTGTTGTCGTTGCTATTAGCGTTCACAAATTGTACTTGCTTGCTCATGGTGACAGATCTTGTTTTCTACTCTTATGGTGCATAAATAATTGCAGAGACAGTTTATTTCTAACTCATCGAAATTTCTGTTCGCGGAAATATCAATACAAATCCGAATAAACTTAGATGCTCGCAGTGACTTAAATATTGGCAATCGTGTTTAACAGGGTTCCGAAGTACCATAATTGGCTGTACATATCTGCAAGGAAACATATAATACGGATAGGTGATGGTAGCTAGGAGGAATGCAAATATTCTTCTCATTGCAAGAAGCCTTCATTCCTGCGGCCCTTGCTTAAGAGTGACCACGAGAGGCAAACGACAGCAAAGTAAGAAGAGGCAGCAAGCAAAAGCACAGTTTGATTATACGCAACTGCTAGATAATGACCAAGCGATAGAAAGAGCAGTAGATGATTCAGTCGGAACAGAGAAGGACATAGAATCGATAAATAAAGACTTTTTACAGCGAACAAAAGGATTAGAGCCTGATATTGAATTAAAACAACTCCCTCAGATTAAAGAAGAATTTTATCAGCGTTATAAAGATAGGTACATTAAACCCTCCGAAGATTGGTACACGAGTTCCTGGTGGTCTTTAACGAAGCCAAAAATTTCCTTACATAAGTTGATAAATTCAGATGTGCAACTAGATACAAAATTAAAAGACTTGGACCCAATGGAATTCCAACCCGCTCAATTAATGGAAAGACCTCTGAATGTTGGTGATTTGGTTCTTTTGAAAGTCAAACCAAATGAATTAGCGATGTGTGTGAGTCTTCCCAGTAGTACTATGGATCCACGTTACACCTTTGTTGCTATTGACGGAACCATGTGTTTTGCGACAAAAAATCGAGTGTTATTGAGAATCCCTCATAAACTACCTGTTGGAGTTAATTCTCTTATACAACCCGAGGGACATCACAAACATTTGCCGATCGGAACTCTAAAGAACATTTCTAACCAAACGAATATTTTGCCCATTGTGACAAGACAGTTAATAACTAGTAGGTATCCTGCACAAATCTCAAAGTTAGCTTGGAAATGTTTGCCAATTACTACAAAAAAACTGCAGCTACTTCACAGATCATTACAAAATTATATGGGACCGTGGCAAATTCCTTTCTTCACCCTAGTCGGGTTGGTCCAGAAATTGGATTTGAATAAAGCATTGGATAGTAAATATGGAATAGATTATTTGACAAATCTAGTGAGTAATTACCACGCTTCTGAAGATTTACCAATAAATTCGCCGACCTTTGTTTCCACGTACTGGGCTATTATGCAACAACAGGAATCTAATCTTTGGGGAGAAATACATCTGAACACAGCGCTGCTGTCACCTATATCAGTAACTATTGTTCCCTTAAAGTCACAACATTTATACTACGCACAGGTAATAGAGAAACTAGAAGCTAACAGTTACAAGGAAGTTGATGCTTTTGCGAAGTTGGTTAACGAAAGGAAGTACCGAGATATTTCAAATTTATATCCTTCTGTAATTCAGCTGTTGAAAGATTTTGCCGCTGGTAACTTTCACAATAATGGGATTATAGTAACTTTGATCTCCAAAATATTCAGAAAGATAGTACGCTACAAGGAGTGTGATATTACAAGAGATGTATGTCAGGATTTGATCAACGAGATTATACCAAACTCATTGTCTAATCCTTTACTACTAAATATGGATCTAGCATTGCCTTCTTCCTCGAAATTGATGAAATCGCAACAAAAACTATATGATTTAACTAATATAGAAGATTTACAAAGGAAGAAATCCGGTAATGATGGTGATAGGTATGACTTTGGCGATCTTAGAGTATTTTGTATAGATTCAGAAACTGCTCATGAGATCGATGATGGTGTTTCAATAGAAAATCACGGTAAAGATGGACTGTACACTTTGCATATTCATATTGCAGATCCAACATCTATGTTCCCAGAAAGTACTAATATTGATTCTGAGGGCATTAGCACGGATATTCTGAATGTTGCTTTCGAAAGGTCCTTTACCACCTATTTACCAGATGTGGTTGTTCCCATGCTTCCCCAAGCTATTTGTCACTTTTCTGACTTAGGAAAACATGGACAAAGGACGAAAACAATATCCTTCTCTGTCGGCGTGAAAGTTATTTATCAAGGAAAAGGAAAATCTCTCGAAATTATGTATGATAGTTTTAGAATCCGGAAAGGCTTTGTGTCAAATTTTCCAAAAGCAACTTATGATGATGTTGATAAAATCCTTAGTACACCCGATAACGAGTCATCACCTGTGAAAGCGGATTTGGAAAGCTTATCCATGATTTCTAAATTATTGAGAGAGCAACGTATAAAAAAGAGTAATGCTGTTATTTTTGGGGAAGGTTTCAACAAAGGTCTGGTGACTTTAAACGCAAATTCAGAAGGCGAATTGAGTGAGGTGTCGTTTTCAGACCAAGAGGAAACGCTATCCACCGTCTTGGTCTCAGAAATGATGGTCTTAGCTAATACTTTAACGGGTAGATATTTTGAAGAGAACAATATTGGTGGTGTGTTTAGATGTTACAAACAGCTACCGTTGGATCTGGTAGCACAACAACAATACGATTCTATGATAACAGGTACGAAAAAAGGACTTTTTCCAAAGTTAAAAGATATTGTCAAGCTTTCATCACTGTTGAATTCGAGTTTCTATACCGGTCGCCCCTTTAGGCATGAAATGATTGGGGCTAAGCAGTATTTGACTGTAACATCACCCCTTCGTCGCTTTCCAGACTTGATAAATCATCTGCAGATTCATCGTCATTTGCAGAAAAAACCACTGTGTTTTACACAAACTCAAATTGACAGTCTAATCTGGCCAATCCAATCTCGAGCGGATATACTGAAAAGGGCTAGTCGTAATTCATCAACATACTGGACATTAAATTATTTAAAGAAGCTAGCCAAGTCAGACCAAGGAAGGACATATGATGTAATGATAACGTCAGTGCCACAGAACGGATTTGCTGGTTGCGTTTTTCCAAGTTTGTCATTTGCTAGAGGAACATTAAAGCTGCAACCAAAAGCTAAACATTATCCGATGATTGGAGATATTGTGAAAGATTGTAAAATTTCGAAGATAGATTGTCTAGAAGGAATATTGGAGCTGGAAAAGCTGTAAAAAAAAGCTTTTCTCTAAGGTAGAAAAGTGAATGGATAATGCATATTTTCCCTTGTAAATAGAATATACACAACATTAAATTCATCTTTCACTGATGAGGAACCTGATATAATAAAAATTATACATATATATAAACTATTGATAATTAAAAGTGGATATATTTCAAAATACGCTTGTGGTGCGCTAAATATGAGTTCGATTCTCAGTATTCACTTGCGGCTAGCGTACTGATTTCTTTGTAGCAAAACTTGCATAAAATACTAATGATATTTGCGCCTATAAAGAGAAGAGAAATACTATATACATGCATAAATGAGGAATATCGAGAAGAAAGTGAATCCAGTTGCTTTACTTCTCATTGCTTCAAGTTGTGCTTCTCTTCTCCACTACGAACCCGGGGTTTGACATTCTCAGTACTCGCTGCTGAGATGGCGTTAGTTCATGCTTTGTGACCTTTACTGAAACTAACTCTTTCACTTTAGCCAGGGAACCAGCTATGGCCGGGTTCACTCTTTTATATACTATAGACCCTCTCTTACCTAAACCCAAGCTTTTCACAATGCTCTTCGTTGTGTGTGGTACGCCGATGAGCGATCTGCTTAACTTGATCCTATAAAATACCATTCCGCAGATCTGTTAATACCTTGTATTAGGTGGTTCCTCAAGAATGACCTTAAGATCTAACTCTTTTATAATGGCATACTCCATCCTTAATAATTGAAAAGCTCTTCAAGAGTTGTGTTTCGTGCAGAAAGATCTCTAGTCTGTCAAAAAAAATGGTTGCATTGAATGGTTAAGAGTGCATATGCAAGGAAGTGATAGCAGTGTTGCTTTACAATGATGATATAGTCCTCTTGGAACCTCTTTACTGTGGTTTAGCGACATTAAATATGACACGAGACAAAGAAGTTAAAGTGGCTGCTCCAGATGTTGCGTCTGCTTTAAAGATGCAAAATACTGAGCCTGTTAAAGATATAAAACATCAAACCGGCAATGATTCAATACCTCAAACTAAAAAGAAGGGCAAGAAAGGTAAGAAATCGAAACCTGTAGTCACACCAGAACATATCGCTAGGATTCGGGCCGAAAGAGATGCAATGAGGAAGGCTAAGAGAGATGCAATGTTGGCTCAAGGCGTTGATCCAGATTGTCCGCCAGAGTTACATTTTATCAAGAGACCTTTCCTGGTTCTACACGAGGAAGAACCAGTAATTGGTTTTAGATTCAAGCTAATGACTTATAATTGTTTAGCACAAGCCCTTATTCGTAGAAAGCTCTTCCCAGATAGTGGTGACGCTTTGAAATGGTACAGGCGTTCTAGGGTTCTATTAAATGAGTTTAAATATTATAATGCCGATGTAATTTGTTTGCAAGAGATCGATCACATCCAATTTCAAAGTTTTTGGAAAGATGAGTTCAATAAGTTGGGATACGATGGACAATATTATAGGAATGCTACAAAAAACCATGGCGTTGCTATCATGTGGAGAAGAGATATGTTTCAGCAGGTCGACAAAATGCTAATTGACTATGATAAAGAGGCCTCAGAAAATGTTTCCACTAGAACAACAACGAACAACGTTGGTTTGGTTTTAGCCTTGAAATTTTCTGAGAAAGTTTTATCGAACCTAGGTAAATCATCGTCTAAAAAATGCGGTATTTTGATCGGTACTACACATTTATTTTGGCATCCATTTGGTACTTATGAAAGAACAAGGCAATGCTATGTTGTTTTAAAGAAAATGAAAGAGTTTATGCACCGTGTAAACGTCTTGCAGAACGAAAATGATGGCGATCTATCTCATTGGTTTCCTTTTTTCTGCGGTGACTTCAACTCTCAGCCCTTCGACACGCCATATCTGTCGATGACATCCAAGCCAGTACACTACAAAAACAGAGCAAAGACTGTCATTGAGTGCAGTACTTCATTTAAATTCTCTAAGGCTCGTGATGGTGATGAAAGTGCGGATGACGAAGAAGGTGGAAACATTGAGAAATACGGCAAGGACCAACCTGAAAGCCCTGTTCCGGAAAATTATCATGCCAACGAGGAACAAACAGAACTGGTGGACAAAATGGCACAACTTCATAACTCATTCGATATGAGGGCTATTTCACTATACTCTGTCGGGTACAGAAATGTTCATCCAGAAAATTCAGGTCTTGATAATGATAGGGGCGAACCTGAAATTTCTAATTGGGCAAACACATGGCGCGGTTTATTGGACTATCTATTTTATGTTAAGAAATGGGACCCACGAAGTAACTGTCAGGAAGTAGAAAACCTAGGCGACTTTGAAAAAGTAAATAAGATGAAATGCAGAGGTTTTCTAAGGATGCCGCCCGGTAAGGAAATGACAAAACATGGACAACCACATGTTGGAGAATACGCAAGTGATCATTTGTCTATGGTGTGTGACTTGGAGTTGGAGCTATAGATTACTGGTACCCATAAAGTATTTACTCTTAGTTAGACAATCTTAGGCCCGACGAAAATGCAATAATAATAAGTGCGATGCCAAACTTCCAAACTGTATATTTTCTCAACGGCATGTAGGAGAATAATAGTTGTCCCTAAATATTGAACTTCGCCTTTTTATCAAGGGGCTTCTTTTCTTTCTTGATTGATATATCATCAACGTTGTATTTTTTGTAGAACATATTCCAAATTTTCACGTATTTATTCAGCCTTTGAATAGCTGGATCTTCAGATTTTTCAGATTCTAAGATTTTATTTCGTATATGGTATAATTTCCTTAAGGAATCATCCTCATGTATAATTCTATCCGCTTTAGCATCTGACGTTTCGTTTTCTTCCAAAGCAGTTTCGATTTGTAACAGGTAATCGTGTAAAACTTTGTAATGCTTTTGTAATAATGGGTTTTTGAAATCAGATGGGTTATATCCATCTCTCAAGTTAAAATATCCCATTATATTTTGAGTTACTTTTTTCATATTGTCATAATCTATTTTGTGATCAGACCCATCATCATAGGATAGCAAACTGGGGAATTTCCTAATTTCATCTAGGAATGGAACTCTGTAGAGATAAAATCCTTCATTATACTCTTTAATATTTGAAGGTGATAGTACAAAAAGTGAAGGGTGGGAGTTTGATTTAATTTTGCCCCATAACATAGCAATTTTATCCTTTTTTCTTAATACTTTTAATAAAGAAGTCAAAGATCTTACCGAACCTTCATATTTATCCTCGTCAGGCACAATGAATGAACTTTTCTCTATGTTGTTGAAATAGTGTATTGACTTGCTTGACGAGCGGAATCCAATAATTTTCAGGAACGCATCTTTTCGAGTATATGCCTCCATAACAATCTGGTCCTGATGTTCAGATAAATTGATGTCGAGATCGCCATACGGATAAACTTTAACTGTATTACCAGTAACATCTTCTCCTGACATCAAGTTTAAGAACTTTCTTTTTGAATATGCCTCTTGTCTGATATCTTCATGCTCATAAACAAGTTTATATCTAACTCCAGCCTTTTCATGGCTATACATGGTATAACCTTTGATTCCAATAATAAAATTCGCTTCCTCATCAAGTATCAATGGACATTGAAACAATATTCTTTTTACTTCCTTTTTCCTTAAAATTCTGGATTTGATGTATCTGGCGTCTATGGGCTTGGTGTTTGGACCGTCAAATTCAAAATTTAAACCCACAGTCTTATTTGTATGAGAGCCTAACTGTAAAATGTCTGAATAGAATTCATTATCAAATGAATCATTAGCATACCCGATAAAAAAGTTTGTAAAATTCACTTTATTGTCAAATAAATCAATTGTGAGCCTTCTCAATCTTGCTCTATCATTAGCATTTTGCGCTTCTTGTGGTCTATCATTATCGGTGAATAAGAATACTCTCTTGTTGTTCAATTGCTTTTGGCCCGTGCTACCTTGCAAAAAAGTGTCGAGTATAAATGTGAATAGTGCAGATAAAGGCATTTGCTTTTGATTCTCGGTTGGTTGGAAGTTAAAATATTCATATAGGGTTATTCTTTCCGACGATAAATCTTCCAATAAATCATTTAATTTCTTCATAAACCTAGCATTTATATCCCTTAATGGAAACAATTCATAGATACCTTCTTTGGCATCATCTCTACAACAGTAATAGAAATAGCAACCAATAGCTGTCCCAGGTCTTGTAATGACCAACTGAGACATTAATTCGTTTAGAGACTCAAGAATTTCCAGTAATGGCGATCTATAATCTAGTTCAGATGACTCTCTGAACATGGTTTCTGACAGTTCAACGCAAAACAAAATTCCTTCGTGCATATCAAACTTTTTATAACCTGGTTCATCCATTCCATTATTAAATTCCTCAGTGCTGCCAAAGGCGCTATTGATCGATTGCATTGTATCCTTTTCTGTGCTCTAGTTTTTTAATCAGTTATAGAAGAAAAGTTTTGTTCATATAAATTCGTAGTAGGAGTACAGGATATGACTTTTCATATTAGCCTTCGCCACAAGTTAACGAATCCCTAATACATTAACAATGCAAGAATTATGAGAAAAAATCAAAAGTAAAAAGACTCTCTCGGGGGCGAGTCGAACGCCCGATCTCAAGATTTCGTGGTAATAAATTACAGTCTTGCGCCTTAAACCAACTTGGCTACCGAGAGTAAGTGATCTGAAATCCTTAGTGGTTGAAGCGGTATAAGAAACATTAGCAATTATTTAAAAGGGTAAGCGCTAACCACACCTGAAACGAACGTAGACACTCCACCTAAAAGCAGTAATAACGACCAACTAAAAGCAGTAATAACGACCAACATATATAAATAGTGGTATCTGTTGATAATTGGTGGCTTAGTAAGTTGTAATAATTAAGAATAAGTCGTTCTTTCTGTTGGAATGAAAATCAACTATCGTCTATCAACTAGTAGTCATACTACTAGTACATTATCACATACGGTGTTAGAAGATGACATAAGTTATGAGAAGCTGTTGTCGAAATAAGTGGAAGCTGAAATGCAAGGATTGATAATGTAATAGGATAATGAATTACAACATATAAAATGACAATAAAAGCATATACAGAATTATGTAGAATTACGAGTTCCATTTATTGGATTCCTATATCCTCGAGGAGAACTTCTAGTATATTCTATATACCAAATTATATTGCCTTTATCAACAATTGAATCCCATCATTTGTCTCAAAATTCCCCAATATCTCAAGATAGAGAACAACAAGATTTAGTTTAGGCCTGGACACTCTTTAGTTACCGAGAGATTAATGAATTTTGAGATACTTGTTGAGATTTTATTGTTGATAAAAGCAATAGTATTCGTATCCAGTTTATAGTAAAAGTTCCCCTCCAGGATATAGGAATTCAAAAAAGGGAATCGATAATTCTACATAATTCTGTATATGCTTTTATTTTCACTTTATATGTTGTCAGTCATTATCTTCTTAGATTATTAATCTTTGCGTTTCAGCTTCCACAAACTTCTATGATTGTTCTTCATTATGTACGTCATCTTTCAACACCGTATATGATAATGTAGTAGAAGTATGATTACTAGTTGATAGACGATACTTGATTCTTATTCCAACATGATAATATAGTAGTAACATGATTATATGTTAATAGACGATGGTTAAAACTTGTCTCAGCATGTTCATGTGTGCCTGTATGTGTAGACGTCTTTATGTGCACGTGCCTGCCTGGTTGTGATAGGGCTCTTATTCATACATTGACAAGTAAAAAAAAACTGCATAAATGAAATTTTGAGCTCGTGATGAATTTCATTGGGGCCATTGAGTAGATATAGCTCTAGAGAACAAATCTGTGAAGTCACGATGGATAAAGAAATTCTCCTGTCGCTATCTAAGATAAATAAGGACGTTAGGAAGGAAAATAAATCCGTCAGAAATCGACTTCAGAGTATCTTCTTAGATAATAAATTTTTACAAGATCGAGTTATTCCTGTATTTCCCTATTTTCCACTGGTACCCAATGAAAGATGTGGGATATGGTATTGCAAGCCATCAACTTATGAGCAGACCAGTTATTTCAAAAGTACAGATGGCCACGTTAATCAATGGGATTTTAGCACCCGAAGATTAAACTTCCATTTGTTAAAGACTATTAGAGATAATAAAGGTATTATAATCGTTGATAGTACAAGAAGAGGTAAAAAAATCCCAGATGCTTTGAGTAAAACAGTTCCCATTTGGTGTGCGGTATTGAATACGATGATGCTTCAAGAAACAGAAGAAAACGTCGACATTGATAAAACGTTATACCTTCCGCCTGAGACAGTTTCCAAATCGGAGTACGACATGATCAGGAGAAAAATACCCGAGTTAGTCGCCAAACTACAAAAGTTGAATATTATAGATTCTAAGAAGCTAAATGAACTGTTTATGGGCAAAATATTGCGACCCATATGGGTCCATCCCGGCTCGTCATTACTAAACCATTCTATTGATTATTTCACGGGCGAGGTACAGCAGCATGAAACTTGGGAAACCCCTGAAGACCAAAACATTATACCCATCATCCTGTGCACTGTGAGTTACCAAGCACAAGATGGTATGGATAAACGGTACGGCTTTACCTATGTGCAGGGCGCTGCTGATGACCATGAGCTCTGGTCTTTTGGTTTAGATTCAAAGATGTTTTGGGCTCACATAGAATTTCTATGTGACACAAATAATTCAGACGATCAGTTGCATGACTATATCATGGATTTGGTTTCTAAAAAGCTAAAAAGTCAATTGTATATTCAAGATAAAGGGAGCTTGGATGAAATTTTTGGGAAAATTGATAAAATCACAAATGAAATATTCCTAGGAAAAGTAGTTCAAGGCTTATTCATCAATGAAAAATTGAAAGAAGAACTAAAATCAAAGTATGGTAAAGTTCTAATCTTTAGTAATTCTGTAACTGTTGCTGAAGATGTAGGTGTTACTGAAACAATTGAATCAGATTCCTTTATTTCAGTTCATAAATTGCAAAGTGGTGATAAGAAAAGTTCAAAAGCTTTAAGATCTATTTTACCGAAGATTCACGAAGAAGTTGAATTGGTGTTTGCAAATCAAGCAGAAAAAATGAAGCCCATACTTGTATGTTGCAATACGGGGACAGATATGTCAATTGGTGTCATTTTGAGTGTCCTTTGTACCAAGTATACTGAAGAATGGATGCTCACTCAGGAGTTACCGGAAGTCAATAAGATCATAATAAGAAAACACTTGACAAAATTGATTTCTCACCTGCACGGTCGTAATGTTAATCCTTCAAGGGCAACGCTGAACAGTGTCAATAGTTTTTTAATGTAGTGAGATAGGTGATGTTGCGGATATTTACTTACAGTGTTGCTACATAGTTATGATATCGAATAGAATCAGTTTTTGTTAAAGAAGGAGCGGGTTACTGTTTATTTTCGATAGGAAGGGAACCTTGAAAAAGAGCCTTTCAAATATTGACCTTTGTAAAAAGTTCAAAATAGAGAAAGAATTATCAAAGCTCCTCCTTGTCACCAGTTTGCTGCCTAGGTTTATGATTAAATGTGGATGAATAAACTGGCTAAATATCCATCCTGCAGTATTTTGGGGCTTCACATGAAAAGGTTCTATACAGAATCATTCAAATTGTTACAAGAATTCGACGTACTGCCGAATAGGGCGATATTCCATTATATCCATTCCCGAAGATCATGTGTAACCATACGTGACACTTCAATTCGAAAATCTTATTCAACTCACAGGGCGTGTACAACTGATCATTCCAACAATGAAAACACTCTTAGAGCTTATGACAAATTCGAGGTGAAGGGAATACCCATAGATGTGTACACGTTAAGACGAATTATTGGTTCTAGCGGTTCGAATGAACTAGACTTTTCCAAAAGTATAAGCTACCTATTCACGAAGACCGTAGACTCTGGACCTAGAAACTCTTTGTCTTTAGCAGAGCTGTCTTTTCTTCTAAATAAACTATTCTCACTACGGTTTCAAATCAGGGGAATTTGTAGAGACATAAACGTCAAGTATTCGGAATTCTGGTTTAAAATATTTTCCTTGTATGCAGAGAAAGTTGATGCCAAAAGGAACCAAATTAATTTGCGGAATACAACATTAGATGCATGCGAAATCTTTGATATAAATCTTCTGATAAAGAATTTCATAGAGCTTGGTCAATTAGGTAAAGCTCAAAAAATTCTAAGCTTTATTATTGACAGAAACCCAGATATATTACTCTCCGCAAGAAATGCAGATATAGGCACAATGGTTCACTTCTTGCAATTGCGTTGCGGCGCATTGGCAGCTTATTGGAAGATACCAGATAATAGCGGACAAAATCAAAAGCAACTACGGAAGATGGTTCGACTGGGCGCGAAAAATACATCAATTCGTCTCTCCCCTACCTACAAGGCCATGGATCATCAAACGTTGTTGAAGATTGCTGATCTTGTATTGCACGAGAAAAGGTTCTTGAATTCTGAGGATTTATTATCCAACCTAATTCAGTCATTCGGACACTTGGGGCAAACCCAAATATTGGAAAGGTGTATTGAACATATATGGCATATATCATCGCAAGAGTTTCCTAGCCACGTGGCAATCAAGCCTCGAGGATGCTATCCGAGTTCCAAGATTCTAATTTCAATTTTGGTGTCATTCCACTTGAATGACAACGATCTTCACAGAGGTCTGAGTATTTTCGATTCGTTTATAAAACATTATCCTGAAGTGAAGTTAGATGCGCTGTTTTGGAGAAGACTGTTTCAGTTGAGTCATTTCGCTTGGATACCAGCAAAGGACAAGAAAGCCACTTCTATTATTAGATGTTGGCATTTGATGAAGCAGTGGCATGTATCTAAAGGGCTAAGCCTTTCAGTTGATTATGAGACACTGAGACAACTGTATGATATCATGAAGAAAACGGGTAATTTTCCTCTTGGAATTGATGTTTTAAAGAGTTTCAAATCGGGAATTGAAAGAGTGAGGACAGCAAATTCCGATAAACTCAATAATGTTCTTATAAAATACCGAAAATATATTATTAAGCAGCTTGTAGATAGAGGCAGAATTTCAGCAGTAAGAGTATTTATTGATGATTTTGGTTTTGATAAAAAAATAATCAAGAATCTGAATATTTATTGTACAAATCGTTTGCTTTTGAGGAGTAAGAAAATGAAAACAAAAATCGACAACAAAAAGGAGAGGGGTAGATTGGAACCGGGCGGTTTCGATGACGATGAAGACGACGGTATGATTATAGGTAGCCTGTGGTGAAAAAGTTTAACAAGATTTAGCATTTTTTTTCTTTGTATATATTCTTATTCTATAGGATGTAAATAATATGGGACTTTGTTTTCTATGTGCCCAAAATGTAGTGTTTAATATATATAAACGTCGAATTCATTTACGAAAACAAATCTCGATAAAATCCACCATCCGTATCTAAACCACACGGCTTGAGACTTGTGAGCATTTAGCATAGCAGCAAAGGCTAGTATGTACTGCGCATGCGTGTTCATCAATAGTAGCCCATTTTTCTCGGGCGCTACTTCAGACGGAAGCGCCTGGGTAGTTCTACGAAATGGATAAATTAAGCCGTAAAGTATTCTCAGTATTTCCCAAACAAAAGAGTTGTACTTTAAAACTATATTGTTTTTGTAGCTCCTCAAGTACAATGCTGTGATGTGAGGAGATTTCACATCTTTCATGACTTTTGAATGAGTATAGTCAGTAATCAACTTTCTAACAGCGGTATGACAACTTTTATGATTGATATGGCCGGATACACCGTATGAATCAAACGTGACAATAATCTGGTTCAGCTTACTATTGTTTACCTCTATCGTTTGTGAGAGGATAGAGGTTATGGAATCGATGTCCCAGACTTCATTCATACCATCCTGGAAATCCATAACTTGCACCGAGACGGCTCTCTCATTATGTAATAATAAAGCTGCTGAGTCATTTAATTCTCTTACCCTGGTTTGGCCAAGGCCCTCGGCATTGCCCTTTGACAAGCAGATTATGTTAAATGGGACGGTATTTGGAAAGTACGAATCTAGTTGAGAGATCATGGGTGAAAAAAACATTACCTCGTCATCAGGGTGCGCTATGATTAAATTTATCTGATAGTCGCTGTATTTATTAGGGAAAACATGTTGCAATGAACCATTGTTTCGAGAAATAATTTTTGGTGTAAAATAAATATACAGTATAGTCAATACTATGGATAGTTTAGTAATTTTGTAAAGTAGTTTCGAGAAATTAACCCTTACACGCCTCGACATCTTCGTCTAATATGTTTGCACGCTCGAAGAAGAATGTACCCTATAGTTCTATTATTACTTATGTATGCTAACCAACAAGAATTGCAGTTTGATCCTTTGAATGAATGGGCAGCATCAACTTTTGCTCATCTATAACGATAACATAGGTTTAAATTAAAAACCTTCTAGGGTAGAAGGAATATCTTCTAATATAAAAAGGGCCAAGCAAGAAACTGGAATTTAGGAGAACATACTGCGTTACCCGGAGAAGTATATTCCCTTTATATAAACTTCTACTACTGCTGATACATACCACATATAAGCCTAAGAAGAACTTCCCATTGTTTAAGAGCAAAAAGGTGCCTTAGAAATAACATTAGTATTTGTTTTTACCAAACTTAGTGCTATTGAGTAATTGGGACACCATAGCTTACCCTTTCAGGACACTTCCGCTGCGCTAGAAATTGTGACATTCCGTTTTTTATCGAAAATTTTGGTAGTACAGTTATTTGGCTCCTATTTTTTTTTCTTTGTTTCCATTTGTGTTTAATTGCGAAACAATAAAGATGGTGTCAAACAGAGGGAGAGACAGAGAGAGAGAGAGAGAGGGTGTGTGTGTGTGTGTGCGTGTGTGTGTGCGTGTGTGTGTGCGTGTGTGTGTGTAACAGAGAAAGAATAGCTAGAACAATCAAGTGTTTAAAATAATGAACCACATAAAAGTGTGCTTCCACAGTTTGATCAAGATTTGAAACAGTTACTTCTATTTGGGGTTCTGTCTTATTGATACTAATTCAGTCTACTGCGCCAGAAAGTTCTTTTGCCGCCGAGGTTTTTAGATAATAAGTCGTTTATAGCGATATTCGGGGTATGCATGGAGCGGCGGGGCTGATATTTGCGGGGACGAGAGCGTGATTGGTCAATGACACTTAAAAAAGAAAACCACCTTAAAAACAGTAGATTTCGTCAAACTCCCCTTCAAACTCGTGAGACAGAAAATTACCGAGAATTTGATGATAATTCATCAAGATATTGACCTATTTACAGGCAGCTTTACACAATTTTAGAGCAAGCACATCAGTTGAATAAAGCACAAATTAAGATATTATGGCAAATAACAACTCTGATCGGCAAGGCTTGGAACCCAGAGTCATTAGAACTCTGGGTTCGCAGGCGCTCAGCGGTCCCAACATTTCTAATAGAACTCTAAGTTTAGAAGCAAACTCCCACGTTTCCGAAAATACAAAAGACGCAATGATCAAGACAACCTCCCCGACGCCCTTATCTACTCCTATTTATAGGATAGCTCAAGCCTGTGACAGATGCAGATCCAAGAAAACAAGATGCGATGGCAAAAGGCCACAGTGTTCACAGTGTGCTGCGGTTGGATTTGAATGTAGAATAAGCGACAAACTGCTAAGGAAGGCTTATCCAAAAGGTTACACAGAGAGCCTGGAAGAAAGAGTACGTGAATTGGAGGCAGAGAATAAGCGTTTGTTAGCTTTGTGTGACATCAAGGAACAGCAAATAAGCCTTGTTTCACAATCGCGGCCACCAACATCTATGGATAATACCGCTAATGGCAATTTTAAACAGGAGCTAAAAGACGCGCCATTGAATTTATCTTCCACAAATATATATTTACTAAATCAAACTGTTAATAAGCAGCTGAAAAATGGAAAAATGGACAGTGATAACAGTAATACAGTAATTAATTCATTGGCAGTAGCTCCTTCACCGCCGCAAAAAGATCATGTGTGTGACGGTATTTCCTGTACAAATCATTTGCACGTTAAGCCTACTTCAACAAGTTTGAACGATCCGACCGCTATTTCGTTTGAACAGGATGAGGCACCTGGTCTTCCTGCAGTAAAGGCACTAAAATCTATGACGACACATCAACGTAGCACTCAGTTAGCAACTTTGGTTTCTTTATCCATTCCCAGGTCAACCGAAGAAATTTTGTTTATCCCCCAGCTTCTAACCAGGATAAGACAAATATTTGGTTTCAACTCAAAACAATGTCTATATACAGTATCGTTATTATCTTCGTTGAAGAATAGATTACCAGCCCCACGGCTTCTATTGCCTTCCAATTCAACCAAATTGAAGGAGAAAGGTGAAAATAAAAATCTCGATGATGATTCGGCGTTCTTCAAAATGTTTCAAACCACAAACTTATCAGAGTTTGTTGATTTAAAGGGGTTTTTAACTTCTTTGAAATTTGATATAGACTCATTCTCAAAGCAATCAGAAAAGCCGGCTAACGATCATGATAATGAGCTGCTTTCCCTTACTGAAATCAAAGAACTTTTACATCTGTTTTTCAAATTTTGGTCGAATCAAGTACCGATCCTTAACAATGACCATTTCTTGTTATATTTTAATAATTTTGTCGAAGTCGTGAAGGATTTATCTTCAACAAATATGAAAACTAACATCACTAGTAAAAGTATCGTCACCACTAATCATGAACTATTTGCCCTGAAACTTTTAATGATGCTGCTGATGGGGCTGTTGGTTAAGATAAAAATGGAGAAAATAAAGTATACTGTACCAAAGAATCCAAATTCTAAGTATGCCACATTGATGGCATACTATCATCAGCTTTCACTGATAATCCCGAAGAATCCTTATTTTTTGAATATGTCGACAACCTCGTTACCATCCTTACAATTACTGTCCTTAGCATCTTTTTATTATCTAAATGTCGGTGACATTTCCGCAATTTATGGGGTGAGAGGCCGTATTGTCTCTATGGCGCAACAATTGAGACTTCACAGATGTCCTAGCGCCGTATTGAGTGTACACTCTAACCCAGTTTTACAAAAATTTGAACAAAGTGAGAGGAGATTACTATTTTGGGCCATCTATTACGTTGATGTTTTTGCCTCTTTGCAACTGGGTGTTCCACGTTTACTCAAAGATTTCGATATTGAATGTGCATTACCAATCTCTGATGTTGAATATAAGGATCAAATATCCATGGAAAATGAAAAAACGAAGAAAAAAGCTAAAAAGATTCAACTGCAAGGCCAAGTTTCAAGCTTTTCATTGCAGATAATTAGATTCGCCAAAATATTGGGAAACATCTTAGACTCGATTTTTAAGAGAGGTATGATGGATGAAAGAATAACTTCTGAAGTAGCACTAGTACATGAAAACGCACTGGATAACTGGAGAAGTCAATTACCTAAAATGTACTACTTTCAAATAACTGTAAATGGAACCGTAAATTTAGACGAGATGAGAGTAAATGATTCGAAAAAAATAGAAACAAGATTCGAAAAAAAAGACATTATACTATTTGAAAAGAAAATTTTATTACTTTTCTACTTCCTAGCCAAATCTATGATTCATTTACCAGTCATTGCGACCAAGCCTTTGCCTAAAAACATTGATAACGGATCAAAAAAGAAACAGTCCGTGTTTAGTAATGACTCCAAAGGCACTAGTGACCAGGACCACATGATAGTAGATGTTGATATGACATCTCCTGCTATAAGGACATCATCGTCATATATCATTTTACAACAAGCTACAAATGCGACGCTCACGATTTTCCAAACTATTAACTGGATGTATATACCATTGCCTTTGAATGTATCAAGAACTTTAATCAGATTTTCTTTATTATGTGCCAGAGGTTCATTGGAATATACTAAAGGTGGTGCTTTGTTTTTAGATAATAAGAACCTTCTTCTTGATACCATTAAAGACATAGAAAATGATCGGCTTTTGGATTTGCCTGGAACTGCTTCTTGGCACACCCTGAAACTGTATGACATGACCATTAACTTGCTATTAAAAGCTCCCAACGTAAAGGTAGAAAGATTGGACAAATTTTTGGAAAAGAAGTTGAATTATTATAACAGATTGATGGGATTACCGCTGGCCACTACCACGTCCTTAAAACCAATTCTTGGTTCTCAATCGAAGGATAGTCCAGAAACCAGACTAAGAAAATCTATCGTGAAAAGAGAGAACCCAGAGCATGAGTACCTTTATGGTAAGGATGAAAATAAGAATAATAATTCTGGTGTGGATCAGTCACCATTAGGAAATACAAGCAACGGCAATAAAAGATTGAAATATGAAAGGGATACGAAACGGGGTGTCGATGCCGGTAGTGTATTTAAATCCCAGAATGCAGACAATTTCCAGCATGATAATAAGAAAACCATGTCAACTAGCAATCTGTTTCCTTTCTCTTTTAGTAATACAGATTTGACTGCATTATTTACCCATCCTGAAGGAGCAAATGACGCAGACAATAATAATAGCAACTTCAACGGGTGTGATAGATTTTCGACGGATGCTGCAGATACCAATATAGAAAACCTGAGTTTCTTAAATACGGCACCCTTCTTACAGGCTGGTGACTTAAAAACGGATCAGAATATAACTAACAATAAACCTATGCACATGGATGCACTATTCAGTTTGCCAAGTAATTTAGATCTGATGAAAGATAACATGGGGTCTAAATCAGAACGGTTAGAGCCCGTTATGAAACAAAATCCTGAAAGTTTAGCAAGCAGCGAATTACAGGAGAAAAATAAAGACTCTAGTATGGAAAAGACTAATTTAGCTCTTAATAACAAGAGCAATTATAGCCTAACAAAGCTAATGAGATTACTAAACAACGATAATTCCTTCTCCAATATCAGTATCAATAACTTTCTTTACCAGAATGATCAGAGCTCTATTTCACGGGATACAGGAGCTAACAACAAAACTGCTACAAATACTGGTTCAATTTTTAAAACACCGTCAACTGCTGGTAATCGGAGCCAAAGCAGCAATATTGGAAACACAAATTATGGTGTAGACAACTGTGATTTCAACGACTTGGGGAATTTTAATAATTTCATGACGAATGTTAATTATTCTGGGGTAGATTATGACTATATTGTAGACGCATCACTTGGGTTAGCACCTTTATTGGTTGACACGCCGGACATTTCAAATACTAACACGACATCTACTACATCGAATCGGAGTAAAAACAGTATCATTCTGGACACAACGTTTAATGATGACATGGATCAATCGCGCAGGAACGCCAAAGAAGTTTTGAATCCCTCAGACTCAATTTTGAGTCAAGGAATACTGTCGTCAATGAGTACTAGAACTACTAGTAATCAACAATCCCTATCATCAGGTAATAATTTTAAAGGTGATGGCAACTACTTAGAAAACTCACAGAGTGCAAAGAGCGACAAGTCGGATATGCCTTCTACTCTGTTTCAAATGAGAAGGACTGCTTCAGGGCCCTCAGCGTCTCACCGTGGTCCAAGGCGCCCTCAGAAAAGTCGCTATAATACAGATCGATCAAAAAGTTCTAGCGGTGGAAGCTCCAACACTGATAATGTACCTGATTTGTTCCAATGGCAAAACGCCACGTGATCGTTTATTCATTATTAGTATATGTAGGGTGAATATTTCAAGTTTTCATATAATAAATAATATTCTTAGATGCGGTTTAAGAATCGCAGTTGCAATAGCCTTCAGCCACCATATGAGTAGCCAAACTTATCTTTCGGAAGCAAAAAAGGAGGAGAAAACAATGAACGCAGTCCAAATCCTACACCCGCTGAGTGTTAATGTTTTTTTGATATCCTAACCGAAGTACGTTTCAAATTAGGAAATTCTTCACCAGTTCCCATGGTTACTTACCGACAGAACATCATATGACAGCGCGGAGGCTGCAAGGAAAGGAAACCAAAGCAGTATGGTGCGCCTAAATAGTGTCGACAATGCGACACCAAAAATGAGGTTCGTATATTCATTAAAAAAACCTTCTTCTCCTTACAGAAACCCTCGTAGAACGCGTAAGTTTTTCCTATTTTGCCTCAGCAGTTCAGTTCGTGAGATAAGAATAGCATGACGAAATTTTGTCTATACTATTGCCATGGTTACAAGCCAAATCTTCTTTTCATTTCAGCTCCTCGAGTAAGATATTCAGGGAGATTCAGATATATAAGAAAGGTATATAAGGCATGAAATAAGTATCTCAACTATGGTTAATTTCAACAAGCAATACTAAGCGTTAGGAGATACGAGTCATCGGTTTAATCACAGATGCTACCCATCTTTAAAAAGAAAATGAGCGTGCAGGGCACGGATTATCAGATAAATGATAAAATGATAATGAAAGAGGACGACAAAGTTGTGATTTCCACAGAAGATGAAGAGATGACAACAGTTGCTTCTTCAAGTAAATCAAATCAAGTGTCGAATGATTCACCATGGCAAGACCCTATTTATTTCAGTTCCTTAGGGAAGGAACTCATGTTCATAGCTACATGCATGTTAGCCCAGTTGCTAAACCAAGCAGGACAAACTCACGCTCTCTGTATTATGAACGTGCTTTCAAAATCTTTCAATTCAGAGTCGAACAATCAAGCATGGTTGATGGCATCTTTCCCATTGGCTGCTGGGTCTTTTATCCTTATCAGTGGGAGGTTAGGAGATATTTATGGGCTGAAGAAAATGTTGCTGATTGGATATGTCATCATAATAATATGGTCAATAATTGCCGGCCTTTCTAGATATTCTAATAGCGACGCTTTTTTCATTACGTGTCGTGCATTCCAAGGACTGGGAATTGCGTTCATTTTGCCAAATATCATGGGGCTTGTTGGTCATGTTTATAAAGTCGGTTCATTGAGGAAAAACCTTGTTATAAGTGTTATTGGTGCATGCGCCCCGGCAGGTGGGATGTTTGGCGGGGTATTTGGAGGATTAATTGTCACTGAAGACCCCGAACAGTGGCCTTGGGTATTTTATGCCTTCGGTATTGCAACGTTTATCAGTTTATTGATGGCATGGTATTCTATTCCAAACAATGTACCAACCAATGTTCATGGGCTTTCTATGGATTGGACTGGTTCCACTCTTGCCGTTCTCGGATTGATTCTTTTCAACTTTGTCTGGAATCAGGCACCAATAGCAGGCTGGGGTAAAGCTTATATCATCGTCCTTCTCGTATTATCTGTGTTTCTCCTTATTGCGTTTTTTGTTTATGAGATTAAGTATGCTGAGGTTCCTCTTTTACCACATGCAGTGACCAAGAACCGTCATATGATTATGATTTTATTGGCCGTATTCTTGGGATGGGGATCGTTTGGTATTTGGACATTTTATTATGTATCCTTTCAACTAAATTTGAGGCATTATAGTCCTCTTTGGACTGGGGGTACGTATTTTGTTTTTGTTATTTTCGGTTCTATAGCTGCATTCTTTGTCGCCTTTTCCATCAAAAGATTAGGGCCTGCCATACTACTATGTTTTGCACTGATGGCATTTGATGCCGGTTCAATAATGTTCAGTGTGTTGCCAGTGGAACAAAGCTATTGGAAGCTGAACTTTGCCATGCAGGCTATTTTATGCTTTGGGATGGATTTGTCATTCCCAGCTTCATCAATTATATTGAGTGACGGTCTTCCGATGCAATACCAAGGTATGGCAGGGTCATTAGTAAACACAGTTATCAATTATTCGGCATCTCTTTGTTTAGGTATGGGAGTCACTGTTGAGCGCCAAATCAATAAAAGTGGCCAGAATTTGTTGAAAGGTTATCGAGCAGCTATCTATCTTGGCATCGGGCTAGCTTCCCTTGGCCTTTTGATTAGTGTCACTTACATGCTTGAAAACTTTTGGAATAAACACAAAGAGTGTGGAAAGAAAAGGCTGGAAGTAGAAATTAGTTAAATTTATATTGATATAAGAGTTGGTACAAACAAAGAATAGAATGATTCATTAGTTTAGTGACCCTTCTTTAGTATATAAGTCCAAAGAGTTTCAAAAATTTGTAACTATATCCATTTTCTCCGGCCTAAACCACTCACGCTTTAGTACATTCCAGGTTGATTTGGCCAAGAAAGTAGCTCTCTGTTCTTCATTTGCACGAGCCTCAATATATACTTTGATTTTCGGTTCTGTTCCAGACCCGCGAATAGTGAAGCGGATGCGCTCATTCTCATTTCCATCGCTTGGTTTAGCAAACACGGTTATCATTTGCGATGTAGGATCGATGGGAAGAGCAGGCTTATGATCTGTAGTATCCGACTGATAACCAGTGGTTAAATCTCTGTAATTCAGCACCTCGATTTCTTCACCGATTGAAGAAGGATATGATAAGCCCTTAGGAGTGTAGACATTCCTGATGTATTCAAATATCTCATTTGTAACGATTGGACTTGAGACGACATAATAGCCATTATACTCTTTAAACACCCCATACTTCTTAAAACCATCCTCTAAGATACTTATAGGGTCCAGATTGTGATCTATCTTCCATTTACAATAAGCTTGCAAAAATACAATGGAAGCACTAATACCGTCTTTATCATGCTCCATTGCTGGGAACATGTAGCCTATTGCTTCCTCGAAGCCAAAGGGAACATAATATCCTTCCTTTTCCAAAAGAATGGCACGGTTTCCAATCCACTTAAACCCTGTTAGCGTATCTTCGTAGTGGAACCCTTCTACATCTGCCATTTTTTTGATCATCTGTGAAGATACTGTTGAACTTAACATAGCCAATGGATGGGCTTGCTGAAATTGCTTTTCCATACTTTTGAATTTCTGAAATTCAAAGAGTGCAAAAAGAAAACCGATTTCATTACCTGTTAGTTGTCGCCACTCACCTGTCCGTATATCTTTAACAGCAACTGAAAATCTATCAGCATCAGGATCATTGGCAATAAGTAAATTAATACCGTGATTCTCCGCTAAATTTACGCCAAGGTCTAAAGCACCTTTTTCTTCAGGGTTGGGAAAAGCAACAGTTGGGAATGAAGGATCTGGCTTCTGTTGTTCAGGAACACATAGATAGTCTTTACCTTCTACCAATGACATCGTCTTTTTCACGATCGTACTAAAGATGTCAAAACCAACTCCATGCATTGGAGTGTAAACGAACCAAGGTTTTGCTTTTACGTCATACTTTAACGGGTTGGTCTCCACGAGATTCTTAGAAACCTCTTCTAAATACAACTTCAATATTTCCTCTCTTGAGTACATCAATTTGCCTTGTTTGAGCCCCTTGTTTAAAACATCATTGAAATTCCAAACATTAGCCCATGGTTCTAAATTCATGTCAATGGAATCAGAAATGGCATGATCGTGAGGTGGAATTATTTGGCACCCATTTGAATAGTATACTTTGTATCCGTTATCCATTTTCGGGTTATGACTTGCAGTTACCATTACGCCAACAGAGGCCTTCAGCTTATCCACTGCAAAAGGAACTAGAGGGGTGTGCACAAATTCGTGATCAGGATTCAAATAGTGCACCTTAAAGCCTTTCAAAAGAAACGCAGTCGCTGTGGCCCTGGCGAACTCCTTAGAATGAAATCTATGGTCGTGTCCCACTACCACTACCAAATTGTTTGAAAATTGCTGTTTTGCATAAGTTGCCAATCCCTGCGAGGCTTGAATAATCACTAAAGTATTCATCCGATTGAAACCAGCTTGCATTTGTGATCTTAAACCAGCAGTACCAAACTGAATTCTAGAATCAAACCTTTTGTGTAATTCATTCCAATCGGACTTTTTGCAAAGCGTAGTGACCTCTTCTATAGTTTCTGGGTTTTGGTCTTGCTCAAACCATAGTGAGATAGGATCCTTCAAGTCAGGTGGTATCGCTTCTAAAATTTGCTGAGACATTACTTGGGTTTGTATAGCTTATTGCTCGAGAACATTGTTGAGAACTTAGGGGTAAAAAAAGAGTACCTTAAACTTCTCGCTAGAGGTGAGAAAAACAGAACAGTATAATGAAAGAAAGAAAAAAAAAAAGAGGAAGTGGGAATATCAAAACAAGCAGAAAATAGTGCCATTACTATTGCTATTGGTTAATTTTATTAAAAACGTATATATTATGAACAATTACAAGCCCAAAGATCAGTGAGGGAAATGAGCAGACGGATATGGGAACCGAACTGTTAACCATCCAACATATCCATTAACTCTTCCTCCAATTGTGAATCGCTGTCTTCGTTGTCATCTCTTTCTCCTTTATGTTGTACAGGACCATCTTGTAAAGGTTCCGCCTTAGTCTTCTTCTGCGATGTAACGTCATGATTGTCCTCGATGCTTCTCTTTCTGTCGATGCCTTCTGGGTGATTATCTTCGTCACTTTCATCGTTGTGGTCATCGTCCTCGTCGTCATCGCTGGCTGTATCCGGGATATCTTCATCATCGTCATTGTTCAACCATGAAGTACCGGTTGCGAATAGATTTAGATTTTCTTGTGATGTCAACATATGCTGCTGTTCTTGGTTTTCCTCCAGATATTCCTGTCTCTTTTGTAGTTGTGATTGAAAGTTTTGTAATTCCACATCAGAAATGGGACTGTCCACGATTAAAGTGTAGGGTTTTTCATCCACTTTTTCCCAATTTACCAGACACTCAAATATCCAATCTGGATGAACAATTTTGATTTGTGGGTTAAACTTCTTCGCCAGACGTGCCTTATAAGTACTTGGGTTCTTAGTGATTAAATGTGTCGTGAGGTAATCTATATCCGAAGTAGAGGTGGCACCAAATGTGCTTGTCCACACCACAATGTCCGACCTTTGAATATCAGTCCCAAGGGGTATTAAACCTGAAAAAACAAAATAGCAATTTTGGAAGACTTTTTGCTTCAGGCTTGGTATAATTTCCATCAAATTTGGTTCTGGTTCGTTTTTTTGTGATAGCATTTGATAATAAGTTTTGTGAATGTTTGATAGCGTTCCCATTAAGTAGTATAATTCATCGTCGTCATCGACTAATAGTTTTTGATCATGCATGTGTTTTTGAAGTTTGGCCAAGGGTCGATTCTGTTGTTGGACTTCCAAGGATGCTGAGTATTCTAGTTTCTTGGTTAACTCTTCTTTGGATTCGTTTGCAGGAGGTTCTTCTGCAGTGGCCAATTGGTGGTTCAACTTTTCTTCCTGACGTTTAACTTCCTTGTCTATCTTTTCCTGTAGTTTCTTTTCATTGTCCATAATATCTGTCAGCAGTTCTTGGGATTCTTGACTCTTTTGCCTTGTCTTTCTTCCAAGTTGTAGCATTCCAGTAGATTGCTTGGGCAGGAAATTGGAATTGATATCACCGACACCAACGAAGAAATTATAAGGAACAACTTTGATCAAGTTTGGACACCAATTCCAAACATCACCTCTGTCGTCAATAACCACAACCATTGACTGGTCTGTGGGAAATAGTTTAGCTAATGATTTTGTCGTTAGGGACCCATTTTCATCACGCGATAAAATCCTATCGCCAAACAATTTGCCCGTAGGATCGACGATTTTGGCAATTTGTAAGGCATAAGCCCTTGTAGCCATTGTGTAGATATGCATTTCAAAGAGAGGAGCTACTTTAGCGAAGAATTCCTTTAACCCAGGCCTTACCTTCACGTAGTACCAACATTTTCTCACTGGAGGCGGTCTCAGCACAGAACCATCTTCATTCATATACATGAGTGGGAGTACTAGTTCCTCATCCAAAGTAAAGCTCTTGACGTCTCTTAATGTTTCAAAATTTGGATTATTAGGATCGTTTTTCCACTCTGCGATGGTAGGATCTACACCACAATGAATGATGGTTTGATCTAAATCCACTACTAAAATCAGTTTCTTGTCCCGTCGCAAATGCTCTTTCAATGCCTTTCCCGTCCTAATGGCCTCCGTTTCGCTAATCTGTAAATCCATGTCTCCGACGACGTCTAATGGCACACCATCGAAGGCGTCTGCGGATACTTCTTTCCCACATTGAGTGCACAATCCACCATAGACGATATCATGGTTACATGGTCTTTTTATTTCGCATATCACTTGGTTCGCAGTGGCTACTTCGTCTCCCACGTCCACATTCCAGCTAATCAAATCACCTTCGTAGGGACTCTCGAAAAATTCTATAGATTCACGTAGCTGTTTAGTTGGCGAAGAGACACCATTGCTGCCGGCACTGCCGCCGGGGGAAGCATCGTGCTCGTCGTCATTAACGCCAGTCTCTGAGGCCCTTTCCACCAAGTACCAGAATTTATAGACAAGCAACCTATCACCTTCATGAAGATATGAACCTACACTTGGGATGAGTTTGTCGATCTGAATCGGATACGGCAAACCTTCGGGAGATCTTATTTGCGTGGTCATGATGTGTTTTGCTAATGTTTTACACGTATGCGGTCAATGCAAGTACCGCTATTTGACTAAATACAGTACCCTTGCTACCGATAAAAGGAGTAAGGGGTGCGTTATTGTGCTGATTAGCTTGTTGTTATTATGTGTTTATACTGTAAGAGTAAAAGGAAAATTTTTTTCGCAAGGGCGCGTCTTTCCAAAGTATTGAAATACTATAATGATATTATTGATGGATACATGTAATACGTAGATTAGATATATGCCGGTAGGAGAGATAAAAGTATATAAGTTGCGGAGTGTAGATGTTTAGTTCTTAAACATCGCCGTTTAGTAGTGAGTCAAGAGCGCCTTGCACGGAGCCGCCGCTTCTCCTGAGGGCTGCAACGTTTCGGTCGAAATCGAAGAAGCCCATGTCGTTAAGTTGTCTTAGTTGGTGTTCGTAGCGCTCCTCTGGTGGTCTAGTATCCTCTGGTTGAGAGGCTTGTGCGGAGGCTTGTTGTGGTTGAAACATAGACGCTAGTAGAGCAGGGTCAAAGGCGGGCATCCCTGTGCCTGCAGCGTTTCCTGCGTTGGCGAAGGGGTTCAATGCAGGGTTCAGCAAAGATGCAAATGGGTTTGCAGCAGCACTAGAACCTGCGTTAGTCCCTCCGTTGGGCGAGGAAGTAGTGTTCGTGTTGGCGTTTTCCTCAGGTGCATCGCCACCGGGAGCAGGGAATGCGGAGGCAGCCCCGCCGGCGGGACCAGTACCGGCGTTAGGATCCATCATTCTTGCGAATTGCATGCTTTGTCTAATCATATCTGGATTGGTGAGCATCTGTCTAAACATGGGGCTCTGTAGCATTTGCCTGGCCTGCGGGCCCATGGCCTGCAGTTGCGGGTTGGACTGAATCATAAAGTCTAACATTTGTGGGTTGCTCAACATTTCATTCATCTGTGATTGAAAGATAGGGTTTTCCATCATCCTCAAAAGCTCATCTTGATTATTGGAGTCGTTGTTCAATGCACCACCGTCCGGGCCAAACATGTCTGCAGAGGGCATGTTCAAGTAGCCGGCATATCTAGCACTCGTCAAATCGGCCAGTGGGTTGAAGCCTGCACTTTGACCCGATGACATGTTTGGGGTGGCACCAACACCTGCAGCTGCACTGTTGGCGGTGGCGTTATTCGCGCCAGCGGCAGCGCCGTCCTGTGGTTTGGGTTGCGACTTGACCAGATGGACGCTGTGTCCGTCTTGGATGTGGTATGACTCCAAGGTTTGGTCATCCTTTAAAATCTTCCCCGAGTAGATCAATCTCTGATTTGCCACCGGGATACCGTTCGCTTCGCTTATCGCCTCCTTGAATTGCAACACTGTGCTTTCAGGTGCCACGCTTACCTCCCACTTGTCTTGTCCAGACTTAATATGTATGTTCAACGACATTACCGTGCTAGTGCTATTTGGTGTCTTTGATGCGTCTTATTGTCTCTCGTTCATCAGTTGTATGAGATTAGAACTAACTTTTAATTGTTTCTTCCCTGTTGGCGGGCCGTGACCCGCTTTCTGAGGCTGTCTGTATCATGCTGATAAAAGTGTAGCAATAGATAGCAAAGCTGAATGATCGAAAGGGGAGGTTTGCAAGGCAGATAAGACGCTGGTTATCTGGGTCAACAGGTATATTGCAAGCTAGATGGTCAAAGATTTGAATGAGGCCGGGTTTCCACCAAAGAGGAGGCCTTTGCTGCATCCTCAACGATCTGATTTCACCGCCAATAGTCCGGCAACTGTAAATGTCAGTGCAAACACGAGGGGTCGCGGTAGACAGAAACAAGAGTGTATTAAGGACAGCTCGAGATCACCGTCATTACACTCTCCAAAATCATGGATAAGAAGCGCGTCTACAACGAGAATCCTTGGACTGAGGCGTCCAGAGCTGTCACATTCTCATTCGCAGGCTCCTCCTTCTGCTGCACCCGTTGGAAGTAACCGCTCTCCTTTGAGAAGGTCTACTGCGAATGCGACTCCCGTCGAAACTGGTAGATCGTGGACAGATGGCGATATTAACAATGTTGTGGACGTTCTGCCCTCCTTTGAGATGTACAACGCCCTGCATAGGCACATCCCGCAGGGGAATGTCGATCCGGATAGGCATGATTTCCCGCCTTCATATCAGGAGGCCAATTCTACTGTGACTAGTGTCGTAGGCTCGAGCACAGATCTCTCGCACCAACCATTGTCTACGGACGCATTAGGTACCACACGTTCTTCGTCAACATCGAATTTAGAAAACTTAATTCCACTACGAACTGAGCATCATAGTATTGCGGCACAACAATCGACTGTTGTTGATGAAGATTCGTTGGAGGCTCCTCCGATACTTGATGATTTGAATGACACAGACAATATTTTTATTGATAAATTGTACACTTTACCAAAAATGTCCACGCCCATAGAAATCACTATAAAGACCACGAAACATGCACCTATCCCACACGAGAAGCCAGAAGAAGAATCGATTTTGAAAGAGTATACGTCGGGTGATTTAATTCATGGTTTTGTCACTATTGAGAACAAGTCTCAAGCGAGCCTGAAGTTTGAAATGTTCTACGTCACTCTGGAATCTTATATATCTATAATTGATAAAGTCAAAGGTAAAAGAACAATCAAAAGATTTTTAAGGATGGTGGACTTAAGTGCCTCTTGGTCCTACTCGAAAATTGCACTGGGATCCGGCGTGGATTTTATTCCTGCAGATGTTGACTACGACGGCTCTGTCTTTGGGTTAAATAACAGCCGGGTTTTAGAACCCGGGGTCAAGTACAAGAAATTTTTCATTTTTAAGTTACCATTGCAACTACTAGATGTTACCTGTAAGCAGGAGCATTTCTCTCATTGCTTGTTGCCTCCCAGTTTTGGTATAGACAAGTATAGAAATAATTGCAAGTACTCTGGGATCAAAGTCAACAGCGTCCTTGGGTGTGGTCATTTAGGCACAAAGGGCTCTCCCATCTTGACCAATGATATGTCTGACGATAACCTCTCAATCAATTATACTATTGATGCAAGGATTGTTGGAAAGGACCAAAAAACTTCCAAATTGTATATTATGAAGGAGCGTGAATATAATTTAAGAGTCATACCCTTTGGTTTCGATGCCAATGTCGTCGGGGAAAGAACCACTATGAATCAACTGAATGATTTAACCAAACTGGTACAAGAAAGATTGGAGGCCCTTGAAAAAGTTTTCCAAAGGTTAGAGAAAAAGGAACCTATAACGAATGCCGATATCCACGGGGCAGACCTAAGTGGTACTATTGATGACTTCATAGAGTCTGATTCTCAAGAAATTTTACAGAGGAAACTCGATCAACTACATATCAAGAATAGGGATAATTATTTGGTCAATTACAACGACTTGAAATCGAGTAACGATATACACAACATTCGCACTGGAAGCAGTAGCCATAGTATTAATAGAGCGTGGGGTTCTTTTGTTGAAAGTGAGTTGAAATATAAGCTGAAAAACAAATCCAACTCCTCATCATTCCTGAACTTCTCTCACTTTTTAAACGGTAGTTCCAGTTCGACGTCCATTTCTTCAAATGCTTCAAAGAACAATCACGACCTGACAAGTAATAGAGAAAGGACTGGTTTAATACTAGTTAAGGCTAAAATTCCGAAACAGGGCTTACCATACTGGTCTCCTTCATTATTGAGAAAGACAAATGTTTTTGAATCTAAGAGCAAACATGATCAAGAAAATTGGGTGAGGTTGTCTGAGTTAATTCCTGATGACGTGAAAACCCCGCTGGAAAAAATTGATTTACAATTAATTTGTATTGAATCAGATAATAGTTTACCTCATGATCCACCGGAAATTCAATCAATTACCACAGAACTAATATGTATAACAGCTAAATCTGATAATTCTATACCAATAAAACTCAATTCCGAATTGTTAATGAATAAAGAAAAGCTAACAGGTATCAAAGCATTGTACGATGAGTTCCATTCAAAAATTTGTGAATATGAAATTAAGTTCAACAAAAATTTTCTTGAGTTAAATGAGCTATACAATATGAATAGGGGAGACCGTAGGCCGAAGGAACTGAAATTTACCGATTTCGTTACGTCGCAGCTGTTTAACGATATTGAAAGTATTTGTAACTTGAAGGTTGGTGTTCACAATTTATCAAGCATATTTAAAAAGCAAGTGAATACTTTAAAGCAACACCCAAAGCACACACCGTCTGAGGATTCAATATCACACGCGGTTAACGGCAATTCATCGCTACCCAACTCAGCATCATTGACACCGGTAACTTCCTCATCCAGGAGTAGTTTATTTTTACCAAGCGGTAACTCATCCACTTCTCTGAAGTTTACAGACCAAATTGTCCATAAATGGGTTAGGATCGCACCTCTGCAATACAAGAGAGACATTAATGTGAATTTGGAATTTAGTAAAGATATCAAAGAAACTTTAATTCCAAGTTTCGAAAGTTGTCTATGTTGTAGGTTTTATTGCGTTCGAGTAATGATTAAATTTGATAACCATCTTGGAGTAGCAAAAATTGATATCCCTATTTCTGTTCGACAAGTGACAACATAAAGTATAGGCTAGACAAATTGCTCCTTACTTTTCATAGATATAGATACTTGCATTGTTTATTTATATATGAAGGTACGTATTGCGTTGTTCTGTCTTCGGTATCATATTAATAAAATTCTTCTATAATTTATGTTCGGGTGGTCTTTTCTTTTGTTGACCATTAGGTGAAAATCTTTGATGATTTTGATATCTTTGATTTGTAATGCTAAACTTCCAAACTTCAGGAACAAAACATAGATTTTTCTGGATTAAGAAAAATAAAGTAGTGCACATTGATGCTTTGAACTAATATTATATATCCTAAAAGGAAATCAGAACAGCAATGTTGCCATTCCCTACATTTCTAGTGCTCCTATACATATCCATATCATATGTAATACCTCTATATGCAACTTCACAACCGGAAAGTTCTAAACGAGATAATCCTCAAACTATTAAATCTCGCATGGTGAAACTAACGATTATGCTAATTTCCAACCTCTTTTTGGTGCCTTTTCTACACTCTCAATTATCTGGTACCACTTCACACGTAAGTTTCAAAGATGCGTTTTTTGGTTTAGGCATCATTCCCGGTTATTACAGTACATTACCATATCCTTGGCAATTCGGCCAGTTCGTGAAAGATGTAACTAAGTGCGTTTTAATGATAATGACATTATATTGTGGACCCGTATTAGATTTTATATTATATCATTTGTTGAATCCAAAAAGCTCAATCCTCGAGGATTTTTACCATGAATTCCTAAACATTTGGAGTTTCAGGAATTTTATATTCGCACCAATAACTGAGGAAATATTCTATACATCAATGCTCTTAACAACCTACTTAAACTTAGTACCACACTCACAACTGAACTACCAGCAGTTATATTGGCAACCTTCACTGTTTTTTGGGCTCGCACATGCGCACCACGCCTATGAGCAATTCCAGGAAGGCTCCATGACAACGATTTCCATTCTGCTGACTACTTGCTTCCAAATTTTATACACAACTCTTTTTGGTGCATTAACCAAGTTTGTATTCGTTAGAACAGGGGGAAACCTATGGTGCTGCATCATCCTACACTCGCTGTGCAATCTCATGGGTTTTCCTGGTCCTTCAAGATTGAACTTACATTTCACCGTAATTGACAAGAAATCTGGACGTACTTCCAAGTTGATTTCAATCTGGAACAAATGCTACTTCGCATTGCTGTTCGTCGGCTTAATATCCCTGAAGGATACCCTACAAAAATTGGTGGGGACTCCTGGCTACAGAGTAACTCTGTAGTCTTCCTACATACTTACATACCGTTAAAATTTCTTGTACCATATAATGCTTTTTCTTCACTATTATGGAATTATATCGAGCGATCGGGCTTTTGTTACGGAAGAGTGAAAAAATCAAGTTTTGGTGTTTTGATGAAAGAATTTAGAGGACTGTAAAGAATCTATACTTTATATTACGGACTCAATAGCAAATCGTCGGTGTTGGTAACAATCCAAGTTGTTGGTTTTGAGAGTAGAGAGGAGGCAGCTTCTAACAGGTTTCGAAGTTTTTCATTTTTTTTAGGTTTTTTTTGGTTTACTGGAATTTAAGGTCTCACTTATTTTGGTTTGTTTTGAGGGTTGCATATTTTTTCAATTAGAGGAACTTTTAGCTACTTTGTTTTATCATGTCCAATAGAAACAACGAAGGTACGTTGCGTGCTACGTCAAGCAATAAGGTGACGGCTAGTCAAAGAGATAAAAGGAAGTCCGAAGTTTTAATCGCTGCACAGTCCCTTGACAATGAAATTCGTAGTGTGAAGAATCTGAAAAGGTTATCGATCGGGTCAATGGATTTACTTGTCGATCCTGAATTAGACATAAAATTTGGCGGGGAAACCAATGGAAGACGATCATGGTCTGGCACGACATATAATTCTGCTTCAACACCAGGTGGCACAACTGGCATGAATAGCACAAGATATAGCGATCCAACTCCGCTAGAAAACTTGCATGATAGGGGTGATTTAAAGGTAGAATCTTCTGATAAGGATAAACAAAGCAACTACGCAGGTAATAAAAAAGGCGTTCATTCAACATCGAGAAAACTAAATACTAACGCATTAAAGAAGAACTTATTATGGGTTCCTGCTAATCAGCACCCCAACGTTAAGCCCGACAATTACCTAGAACTTGTACAAGATACTTTGCAAAATATACAACTAACCGATAGTGAAGATAATAATGATGACCAAAATAACGATAATAAAAACAGTGGGGAAAATACAGGATCAAAAGTTTATGATAATAAGGAAAATAATACGGAAGAATTGAACAGGGGTATGTCAAGGCATGGTACTGCGTCACTAATACGAAGACCTTCAACATTGCGAAGGTCATATACAGAATTCGATGACAGTGAAGATGACGATGGTGACTCAAAAACTGTAAATAAAGTCAAGGAAAGAACTTCCAGCATAAAAGAGAGACCGGTTTCATTAAGAGATATAACTGAAGAACTAACAAGGATTTCAAACAGTGCGGGACTAACGGATAATGATGCCATTACGTTAGCCAGAACGCTTAGTATGGCTGGTTCTTATTCGGATAAGAGAGATGAACCAGAAATTAGTAATCTGGAAGGACATTATATAGAGGAGGGTAGTGATGTTATGACTTCACAAGCGAAAATTTCAGATGATAGGGAATATGCTTCCAATATGCCCGTCAACAATAATGTGACATGGCCTGAACGATCATCACTGAGAAGGAGTAGGTTTAACACCTATAGAATTAGGCAACAAGAGCAAGAAAAAGAAGTAGAGGAAGTTACTGAAGCAATAAAAGATTTCGAAACAGAACATTTGCCTTCGGCCAACAGTACTTTGAAAACCACAATAGATCCGCATAAATCACCATTTAGACAACAAGCCGACGAATCTGAAAATATGAGCTCGCCTGGGTCTATAGGTGATTTTCAAGATATCTATGATCATTACAGGCAATCTAGTGGCGAGTGGGAACAAGAAATGGGAATAGAAAAAGAAGCTGAAGTAGTGGCCACGAAGTTGGAAGTAAGTTCATTGGAACAGGGCTTAGAGTTAAGAGAGGAGCCTGTGAGCATAATCAAGTCAAAATCTACAGAGGATAACAAGGAAACCAAACGCCATCGTAGAAGAAACGGATGGACATGGTTGAACAACAAGATGAGTAGAGATGATGATAATGAAGGAAACCAACGGGACGACGAAAATGAAGAAAACGTAGACTCGCAAAGAATAGAGCGCGAAAATTCCAAAAGGCATCATATTTCGCTATTTAATGGTGGCGAGAAAACAGAGCAATTGAATAAAGAGGAAGTAAATAATGCGAGTACACCCACTACCACATCTCAAACAAGACAGAAGATCGAGAAAACTTTCGCGAACCTATTCAGGAGGAAGCCACATCATAAGCATGAAGCATCATCGTCGCCATCGTCATCACCATCATCAACACCGCAAATACCAAATAATGATGCTGTGCATGTTCCTGAAAAGAAGATCAAGAAAATTGGCACAAAAAATGGTAAAGAACCGGTTGAACCCATCGTGTTGCTTAATCGCCGTCGTCCTCATCATAATCATCACAGCCGTCGTGGTTCCCAGGAAATAAGCGTAAAAATAGCTAAGGATACCCAGCCACAGTCCCAATTACAGTTACAGCAGCAACTACAGCAGCAACTACAATCGCAATTGAAAAGCGAGATCAATGCACTGGACGTGAAAAAGGATGATGAGAGTGATTCTGATAGTTTGCCCAAACTACAGCCTGCAGTTAGTGTAAATAGTACTAAAAGTAACCCGAGGGACGCAGACGAAGAAGAGATAAAGAAACGAAACGAAAAGAGGAGCAATACTGTAGAAATCTCAAACGAACAGCAGTGCAAGTACGTCCTGAAGGAGAAGACTCATGAACGAAAAGCTCCAAGCCAAGTTCCAAGCCAAGTTCCAAGCCAAGTTCCAAGCCAAGCTCCAACCAAAACTCAGGCACAGGCTCAGGCGGCCCCACCGTTGAGACACACATCCGTATTACCGCCAAGAAAGCTTACCTTTGCAGATGTCAGAAAGCCTGAGAAACCAAATGCTCCAGTTCAGTTTACAGATAGTGCTTTTGGGTTCCCATTACCTTTGCTGACGGTGTCTACGGTTATTATGTTCGACCACCGTTTGCCAATCAACGTTGAAAGAGCCATATATCGGCTGAGCCATTTGAAACTGAGCAATTCAAAGAGGGGACTACGTGAGCAGGTGTTACTAAGTAACTTCATGTACGCTTATCTGAACTTGGTTAACCACACCCTTTTCATGGAACAAGTGGCTCACGACAAGGAACAACAGAACCAACAACAACAACAACTTTAAAAAGGCATTGGCGCTGCATACATAGACATATACAAACTACACGTACATACACAGAAAGGCTGATTCATGCTCACAAAGTTACGTTCTCCACATACGGCTACCTCAGTACAACAATACAACGTCAGATGAACGCCAAACTTCTCATAGTACACTTAATAAAAAACCATCTTGCCTCTGATAAAGAGAGCTTTCTGCGGCCGGAAGAAAATGTGCCTTATCCGCGGGGCAGTTCCGCGCAGAAACGACCGCACGACGCCGGAAATATAACGGGTTTTTGCGCGGATTTACTGACGTGTGACATCTTTTCGCAGTTATTTTTTTTTCACTTAAGAACCGTATAAGAACAGAGGATAGCAATTTGTAGAAGCTATTGTGTCTATTGTTTTTAGGATTTTTCTATTGTTTTCGTGGCAGGTGGCGAGAGTAGTGATAAACTAGAACTATTTACGAAGATGTCGGCTAATACTTCCAAGACTTTGGAGCTGTTTTCAAAAAAGACGGTAGAAAAACACAATACTGCTAAGGATTGCTGGGTCACTTATCAGAATAGGAAAATTTATGATGTAACCAAGTTCTTGAGCGAACATCCTGGTGGTGACGAATCCATCTTGGACTATGCTGGTAAGGACATTACTGAGGTGATGAAAGACACGGATGTGCATGAACACAGCGATTCCGCGTATGAAATCCTGGAGGACGAATATTTGATTGGCTATTTGGCTACTGACGAAGAGGCAGCGAGATTGTTGACCAACAAGAATCATAAGGTTGAAGTACAGTTGTCATCTGACGGTACCGAGTTTGACTCCACTACTTTTGTGAAGGACTTGCCAGCCGAAGAGAAATTAAGTATTGCGACTGACTACGGCAGTGATTACAAAAAACACAAATTTTTGGATTTGAATCGTCCTCTGTTAATGCAGATCCTGTGTAGTGATTTTAAGAAGGACTTCTACGTTGACCAAATCCATAGACCAAGACATTACGGTAAAGGTTCCGCCCCATTGTTCGGTAATTTCTTGGAACCATTAACTAAAACAGCTTGGTGGGTTGTTCCGACAGCTTGGTTGCCCGTGGTTGTCTACCATATGGGTGTTGCTTTGAAGAACATGAACCAACTATTTGCATGTTTTTTGTTCTGCGTCGGTGTCTTTGTCTGGACTTTGATTGAATACGGTCTTCACCGTTTTCTGTTTCATTTCGATGATTGGTTGCCTGAAAGTAACATCGCATTCGCTACTCATTTTCTACTCCATGGTTGCCATCATTACTTGCCCATGGATAAGTACCGTTTAGTTATGCCACCTACTTTATTTGTCATTCTTTGTGCTCCATTTTACAAGTTAGTGTTTGCACTGTTGCCACTTTATTGGGCTTACGCTGGTTTTGCTGGCGGGCTTTTCGGTTATGTTTGCTATGACGAATGCCATTTCTTTCTACATCACTCCAAACTACCTCCCTTCATGCGTAAGTTAAAGAAATATCATTTGGAACATCACTATAAGAACTACCAACTGGGATTTGGTGTTACTTCTTGGTTCTGGGATGAGGTTTTTGGAACCTACTTGGGTCCTGACGCCCCACTGTCCAAGATGAAATACGAGTAAGCTATTGGTCTTGGTAGTCAAAAAAAACAAAAAAAAAGGCAAAAAAAAAAAACCTGAGCAAAGATCTCATCTTTGACATATTTATTTTAAATTTTTATTTATCTATTATATGTATTTACATATATATATACACATGCAGGAGAAATCATGGATGAAATTGATGAACAGACGCTGTGTAAACGATGATTCCATCCACAAAATCTATACGAAGAAACGGCCTAAAAAAATGGCGCATTATTAGCTGTATTCTCTTTCGATCAACTCAGTAGAGGATACTATCTCTCATGCTCATCGTGTGAACAAAAATCAACTTGAAAAACAGCGTAATCATTTGTTAACTTTTGGAATTTCATTTTTGATAAAAAGAGTGCTGCTGGGAATGCAGAATGTGCTAGAGATTCAAATTGCTGTCAGGTTCAGTGGAAACTGATGCGCATTATTTAGTAAAGTATAATGAACGACAAAAGCAGTTGGAATTAGGACTACTGACGATTAGTAATTAGGTAGCGGTATTAAACAGGGATAAAGTCTAGTCTTCTGTTACTATAGAAGAGAAGGACATAATATCCCAATTGGTCATTAGCTCCAACAACTCACTTTGATTTCAACGCATCAGACTCATATCCTCATATGATTATGATGTTGGAATGAAAATCAACTAGCGTCTATTAACTAGTAATCATACTACTAGTGTATAATGACATACGGTGTTAGAAGATGACATAAGTTATGAGAAGCTGTCATCGAAACTAGAGGAAGCTGAAATGCAAGTATTGATAATGTAAAAGGATAATGAATTACAACATATAGAATGATAATAAAAGTAATAGACAGAAATATGTAGAGTTACGGATTCCATTTATTAGATTCCTATATCCTCGAGGAGAACTTCTAGTATATTCTATATACCTAATTATATTGCCTTTATCAACAATGGAATCCCATCAATTGTCTCAAAATTCACCACGTTCTCATTATCAACACAAACACCATCGTTACAGTACTTTGATAGAAGATTTAGAGCTAAAAAAGTTCCATAAAACCAGTTACTTTATGTAACAATAACATCAGAAGAAGACGGTCCTATAGTGTAGTGGTTATCACTTTCGGTTCTGATCCGAACAACCCCAGTTCGAATCCGGGTGGGACCTTAACTTCTATTTTTCTCCCTTGCAATATGTTTGTGCAAGGACTTTTTTTCGATGACTACGAAAGAGGAAAACTTGACGCTCCGTATAGGCGATAGATTTAAATATAATTGAATTAGCAAATATTCAAAGATAGTACTTTATTCAATTCGCTTCTGTTCATTATTATGGTGGTCCAATTTTAACATATCATGCAAGAAGCAAAAGAAGGGCATGCTCTAGACAAGCATTGTCGTCCATTCTATGCAGCATAGGTATGCATATAATAGACGAAGCGGAACTACCGAAAAGTTTCCGTTCTTACCTATCAAAGGGGCCACTACCTTTCGAGGAGGACGCTTCGCTTTCTTAGCTAGAGTAAAATGCATTTGCAAGTCCTTTTCAGAAACCAACCAGGCATCACCTGTACTAAATCTAGGATAGTAAATATAGCCCAGACATATCCGCCTCTTTTACCATAGATGAATATCCCAAAATTTTTTTTTAACGTAGAAAGCCTCGAGATTTGGAACAGTCAGGCTAAATTGAGGCAAGCAATTTCCATATTTTTTCAATCTTGGTCAGTCCAATTCTGGAAAGTTGTTTGCAAACTGGACTACTACACAGATAGTAGCCATCACTCAGTCGGAATTAAGGTTAACTTATCTGTGGTTCAGCTTATAAAGGTTTTTCTCTGACTGCCATTATGTACGCTAAACTACTGGAAATTGAAGGCAAAATATTTCAAGATGTTCAATATGCTTTCAACAGAAAAGAAATTTTAAAGCATAATATTATGGGAGCTTCGTTTAAAGACAGAATGATATTGTTTATACATCATTTAATGGCCAAAAAAACTACAACCTATGAAGCTTTGGATATGATCAGAACTGCTCAAGATAGGTGGTGGGTTTTATAGTTTCCCTAGATAGACAGGAGGTGGCTTATGAATCTGATCCGGAAAAACTAAGTGCTAATTAATTTATCTTCAAGAGATACAACGTTCCCGTACTGTATCACTGGCTTGCGTGGTGCAATTTTGGGAGCAAACTGTCACCAGATCAAAGACTAGCAATTGATAGCCATCTTAAAGCTTTCGGTGTATGAACTGAATACGCCCAGCTTGATTATCACTGCTCAGCATGAAAAGAGTAAACTTTTTATATAACTTCTTTTGTTCCTTGTGTATATTAGCATTCCATAAAAAGGTTGCTCTATATTTTGGACACTGTAAGCGCCCTCTGCCTACTCACTTCTGGTGCCTCCCGTTTTTACCCATACGTATATTCTATACTGCACTTGAAAAGATATATATAATACATTTAATTGTTTTTCAGCAGAATATTTTTCTATCTTAAAAAATAAATAAAAAAGCGTTTCGTGTTCGAAGACTGCTTACAAAATAAGAATTGCATTTCGGTTCGATAATAGAGGTAGAACATATTGATGAGTCAGTATTGTTTTTCACTTTAGAAATTTATAGGTTTGTATCGCGATACTGTCTTGTTTCAGAACAACGGAATTGACCTGGGAATACATATTACGTGGGGTTCTTGATGAGTGATTTTGATGGAGAAGGTCAAATCGAAACCCAGATCGATGCTCCCATCGAAGACATTATACGAGGTTCTGAGCTTACTACCACAACTGCCGATAAAAAAACTTTAAAATCTGCAAATGAATTATTAGATTCTCTAGAGCACTCACACAGAATCGATCTTTCGTTGCATTTATACTCCGCCTATCTTTTGAAAAGGTTATTATACAGGGCAAATGAAAAAAAACATTTTTACGAAGTAAATCTGTTTGTTAAGACCCAAATTAAGGATAACTGGACGAGCTGGCCTAATCCTAATACGATCATTGACCCTCATCTAGACCAATTGTACGAAGATATACCTGAGTGTATCGAAAGCGTAACTATGCAACCGGGAGAGATATCAAACAAGGCTTTATTTCACGCCTCAGATATGATGAGAGTTGAGCTAGCTGCTCAATGGCAAAGATATCTTTTCAAGTCAGCCTTGGAGCATAATGTAACGCTAGATGTGGATGAACTGAATATACCAAACGAAATATCTCAGCATATCTTAGTTAAACTGGATAACCTATTCGAAGGATTGCATGACAAAATAGCTAAAGAGAACGAATTTGATGTAAGGCAAGATACACTCTCTAACAATATAAAAGTGAGTCAGATAGACGATGAGCCCGTACAGGCCAATCGACGAATCAAATTTACATATCACGATTTAATTTCAAGAGGATGTGAGATGAATGAGGATATGACGGAAATCTATATGAAATCATTAGAATTATATAACGATATTCCAGAAAAGTTTAAGAGAAGGAAGTTCAAACTGCCCAAGCAGATTTTGAAAAAATACAATCAGCCAAAGAAGACTAGTTCGTATTTGAAGGAGTTATTAAGCAAAACAAGAGAAGATTATATACCCGTAGAAAAGTTACTAAAAGACAAGCGGTTGACATCAAAGGATAAATCGAAACTACAACGGTTAAATCGCCAACAGACAGAAGATGCCCTAAACAAAAGAACTTTTTTTCAAGTTAAGGGCTACTCAGCGGATGAAAATGAGATCTCTGATTACGACTTAGAGGACTGTATCATAGAGTTGCCTAGTGGCAGGTACTAAAAGATTTTAAGTGTCATTTTTATCATTATCTCAAGGAGATAAACAATCTTTTTTTTTTTTTAACATCAGCATATGTAACAATAATTATACTCATTTTATAACTATCTTCCCTTTCAAAATATTCAAAAATGTTAATCTTCAAAGCAAATAGCGAAAGACTAAACATAAAAATAAAAAAAAAATAATTCACAAACATTTATTTTGAGTCCTTTTATGGATATGATACATATTTGATTATGATAATCATAGATGCTTCTTTTTATGTGCTTTAGTTAAACTTTTTTCTTTTTTATGCTCTTTGGACGTTTTAGACTTTTTAGACTTTTTACGCTTCGATTTATCATCTCCATTACTGGTATGCTTGCTTTTTTTCCCTTTTCTATTTCCCTTCTTGACTTTTTCCTCCTTTTTCCTCTTGCTATCGTCATTACTCTTTTTATCTTTCTTAAGCTTCTTTCTCTTGGCCTTATTATCATCATAATCACTCCTGCTTCTCTTCTTCTCCGCCTTATTTGAAGTTGCACTGGATACAACAAAACTAACTTCCTTCTCCTCGCCAAAATTGTCATTATCAATAGTTCCTTTCAAACCTTTTCCTTTAACGAACCACCTATACAATGGCGAGCTACTTTTCGATACAGCAGATGCGAGTACTTCATTTTGAGTAAACTTGATACTGCCATTGCTTGAATCAGTACTTACATCTAAATTTTTCAAATGTCCATCAAACAATCTCTCCCACCACGCCTCACCATCATTGCCGCCTGGGGCATTACCTAATCCTTTCTTATCTCTCTTGTGCTTTACAAGTATAGGCCTTTTCAAACCACCTTCTTTGAACGCTTCTCCTTCTTTCCAACCATAAGATATAAGATATTCTTTGCTATCCATACCGGACTTATTTAAAATGTATCTTCTTGTGTCACTCGGGCTTTCTATGTATACTATATTAACAAATTGTGAAGTGTGTTACAATCTTTTTCTAATGTCATCGCTAGAAAATTTTCCAGCCGAGAAGCACAGTAAAAATGATAATCAGTGACAACACTGAAGGCCCCTCATGTTTAATGAAAGGTAGTTGCCATATTCATAACGAGCCCACATATTAACTTCGCAACACTGATAATGGAATACGCACATTATGCTAGGCCAGACTCAAAACGACCCTTAGATGAAGATCTTCCAGTGGGCGCAAAATTAAGTTCAAAGAAGGCAAACGAGGCTCTAACAAGAAATAGAGAATTAACAACTGTACTAGTCAAAAATTTACCCAAGAGCTACAACCAGAACAAGGTCTATAAATATTTTAAAGATTGTGGCTCTATTTCACATGTTGATGTGGCAGATTCGCTCATGAAGAGATTTCGTTTTGCACGTATTGAATTTGCCAGGTATGATGGAGCCCTCGCTGCAATAACTAAAACGCACAAAATTATAGGTCATAATGAAATTTTAGTATCCCATTTAGCAGAATGCACATTGTGGATTACTAACTTCCCCCCAAATTACACTCAGAGAGATATCAGAAATCTTTTTCAAGATATTAATATAGTTGTCTTAAGTATACGGCTTCCTAGTTTACGATACAATAAAAACAGAAGGTTTGCTTATATTGATGTTACTTCTAAAGAAGATGCCTATAACAGTGTAAAAAAATTGGATGGACTTGAAATAGAGGGTTATAAGTTAATTATCAAGATCTCTAATCCGTTGGAAAAGTCGAAACGAACTGATTCGGCTACACTTGAGGGGCGAGAGATTCTTGTACGAAACCTGAATACAGAGCTGCTTGATAAAAATCTCCTGAGCAATTCGTTCAAGCAATTTGGATGCATTGAAAAAATCAATATACCTTCTGGACAGAAAGAGCAAAGTTTCAATAACTGTTGCGCATTCATAGTTTTCGAAGAAAGAGATTCTGCTGAAAAGGCTCTTCGGATGAATAAAACTCTGCTGCACAATAGGGAAATTTCTGTTTCGTTGGCGGATAAAAAACCGTTTTTAGAAAGAAATGAAGTTAAACGGCTTCTTACATCGCGTAACAGTAAAGAACTAGAAACATTGGTATGCTTGTTCCCACTTTCAGATAAGGTCTCGCCAAGCCTAATTAAACAATTTCTTCAGGAAGAAAAAAGTGTTGACACAAATGAAATTAAGAAAGTACTTCTCGTAAGTGACTTTAACGGCGCCATTATTATATTCAGAGATGAAAGGTTGGCGGCAAAAATGCTAATGACACTAAACAGATCTCAATTTCAAGGAAAAACAATACGATCAGGCAGTATTATCGACATGAAAAGGTATTACAACAACGAACGGAACGAAAACACGAAGAACTCCAAATCCAGTCACATAAACTTGGTACGAAACAAACCAACCTCCCAAAAGAAGGAAGATGTTCCCAATAAAAAAGAGCAGATGTCAAACGATGACTTCCGCAAGATGTTTTTAGGAGAATAAGAACAACCAATTTCATGCTCTCGATGAGAAAGTAATTAGAACGATGAATACAAACGCTGAGTATCTTTCAAATATTGATATATACCAAGCGGTGATTAAATAACTATATAAACAGGGCATTTGTTTGAGCATTTTCTTTTCAAAGAAATATTCAGATAATTTAGACATAATACCATTTCTGCACCTCAGGTGGTACTTGAGAGGGGGGTTTGACACTATTTTGAAGTATGACACCATTACCAGACCTTTTTATTGTAGGTAGGTTACCATACTTATCATGCAATGATCCCGATATGAGTTTCCTCCACGAGTTATGGCATTCCTTTATCGTCCGAATGGTGCTGCTGGAATTGATGTATTGTCCATGAAAGGCAAAAGAGTTTAACGGTTTCCCTGCCGGAACTTTATACTTTCTAAACCACTCTCTGGTAGCACTTAAAATTCCAGGGAAGTGTTTTTCAACGCTCTCTAAATCATTTATTTTAGAAGATAAGGGATCGTTTACATCGATTACTATGACCTTCCAATCCAATTCTCCATCATCAATCAAAGCCAATGACCCCAATACTTTGACCTTTTTTATAGAACCCATGTCCAAAACATCAGAGCCAATTTCGCAGCAATCAAGAGGATCATTATCACCTTTCAAGGCCACAACGTCATTTCCCAATTCGTGTTCAACTGTAGGATCTTCCCATGTTTGCGGTATAGCACCATAGTTATGAATATAGCCATGATAGGGGAAAATATTGTTTACAAATCTAAGCTTACCATTTTTCGTATCTTGAACGATCGGATTAAATTCAAGTTCTTTGGAGATTTCAAATTTCCCAGTTGTCCATCTTGGCACTTCAACTATCATATTTACCGTCTTTTCATTTTCATTTAAAGCTAAAGGCACATCATGAAAAAAAGAAGCAACCTCTCCATTTGATAATGTTACATATTGCTTGAAATCAAGGGTATATTTACTACCTTGTCGAATGGTGCTGAACTGTCTATGGTTGCGAACAGATAGGATATTTAATATTTGTGTTAATCGTTCTATTGCCCTACTTTTGGCTACTAGAGTATCCACTCTCAATACATTCATGTTCATTTAGTAGTGTCTTTACGATGGTGTACTTTCACGAGCAAAGGCGGAGCGAATATCCCGATTGAATGTTCCTTCTATAAGCATTGGCTAAGCTAACTGACTCTCTTTCCGTATTTCCGTATTGCGGTGCGGAGTTTCTACCCTACCACCCAGTAATTTAAACCTTAAAATTGACCAAAAAAAAAACAAACTCTAATAAAATAAATAAAAAGAGTTTATTATATATGATAAATGGTTTAGCTATACATTATTAATATAAAAGAAATGCTCAAGAACATATGTAAAGATGTATTTGAAGATTAAAACGTAAATGTGCTGTTTTCTTCTCCCCTTTTTCAGTAAGATTACATTTCAACTGTCAGAGGAAAACAGTTAAAAAAAATAGTGATTGATAGTTACTTTCAGACTGCCGAACGACTTTTTTCTTCCTTATAGTTTATATCCGAAAACGGATTATCCTCCTTACTGGCAGTTTCATATGCTCCGTTTGCCTCATCTACATTTTTATCTTTAACCTCATCATATGATGGTGGCATATCACGCAGAGTGAAATATAACTTCTCATCGACGGTAGCATTTTCATCGGTCATTTCCACAACTCCGGAAACATCTGAGATTAACGCCTTGGAAAACCCATAAGGATCTCTAGGGATCCATAAAACTGGACACTGTGCGCTGACGGCCGGATAATCGTAAGCATGGGCGATGTCAAAATCACTTGTCTTTTCGTCAGGATCAACCAAACCATAAATTTCCGGTAATCTGCTCTTTACAGCCTTATAGGAGTAATAGATGTGCGGTTTCAAGAACCTCTTCCACCATGGCGCCGGAGGAATTTTCATTGTGTCACCATCTGCTAATAATGGAACGTCTTCAATTATATTTTCTGCCTTTACAACGTGCCCAGTTGCATTTGCTTCGTTGGCCGGGTTGAATTGATATTCAAATGTGTTTTCGCTAAATAAGCTATTTTCGACCTGTTTCTCTGTGACCGATTCATTCCTTTTATGATATTTCTTTATTGGAAATTCAGGTAATTCTTTGATCCCATCCATGTCAAAATTTGTACCAAAGGTGTTCTTCTTTTCTTCTTCATTTCCTGTACCTTGATAAATATTCTTGAAAGAAGGAGTGTCTGATATACCATCTAGCGGTTTCATAGTATCGACAGGTATGACCTTCGATAGACGATCAAATGCAGCGCTCAAATGTAAATGAACAAGTACGGTCAAGCAGAGTCCGATTACCTGTAATACGATCGGACCCCAACCTTTTCCCACGACAAAAAGACCTAATAGGCAGATTTGGCCAATGTAGATACCAACTATAGTTTGAAATAAAGCTCTTGGATAATATATACCCCTTGCATCTGATGATTCTTGATAGACATAAGTCAAGTTGTATAAGTATGCGATGTACAATAGGAAGAACGCAACGGCTGTAAATAATAAAATCAACGGAGAAATGATAGAGTAAGAAAAAGTGATAACTGCCAAGTTTGTATAGACTGGGAAAGTTGTTCCCCACTGCATCCTTGATAAGCCACAAAAACGGTTCCATTTCTTTCTGACAGTACCATCTAAAAAGGCGCCTAAAACATAAAAGAGAATTAATGGAACAATTTGCAATAGAGCACCCGACGAAATAGATAAGCCTTGCAAAATAACGTACGACATGAAAAAATTAGAAGCCTTTGGTAAATTAGAAGCCAGTAAGTTCATGGCTTTTGTGGGCTCTTGGACGATTTGCGTTACAGTGGATGTAGCGGCGGAGGATAAAGTGGTAACTAAAAATACCTGAATAACTTGAAAAGCGAAATACGCTTGTTGAGTGAAATGTTCTATGATTTGATTAGATGGGGCGCCTTGAGTAATAGCCATGAATCTAATAAACTTTGGTAGCAGACTCATTAACAGAGCCAACGCCACGGTTGGGGCTAAAGATGTTAATAAACCCAATAATGGCTTTGGTAATTTATAGATGAATCTTAACCATTTGAGCTCATTAGTTAAGGAAGTAATATTAGAGATCATACCAACAAAAGCCACCGGAAACGCCCATAATATGACTAGAGCAATGATTGCTGAAATAGCACCAACTTCCCTACCTAATCTTTCCCACCAAAACATTCTCAAATTAAACCAAACGACATCTGACGGTTCAATACCAACATATGCTGGCGTCATGAAAAGAGGCGCATGATACGTAGTGATCTGAGAGGCAACTTGGGCCTGATATTGGGATTCAAACTCTACGAAGACAGAATTGAAGGCGGGAGCATTTTCGTGATCATCTTGTAATGCCTTTACCTTTTGGTTCAATTTGGGGAGCTCTTCCTTAATGTAAGAAATGGTGTCAACTTTTTCACCGAAAAAGAATTTAGCGACTTTGTTAATTTTATGGTGTGGCCTTTTCTTATCGGGGACGTATTCGGCAATATTATCAGATACAAATAGTTGTGGAGTTTTTTTGTTTAATTTCTCAATTTTTTTTAATGCAGCTTTCAGATAGTTAGTTTCAGCACCTTCTAATTGTATGGCCATATTGTCTCTTGCTTTGACCACTGCTTCGATTGAGCCGGAACCTCTGGCGATCCAGACTCTTTTAACGCCATCAAACAACTTGGAAAACTCCTCTTCACTCAAATATTGCTTGGGAACAGTTTGGAAAAGCACGGTTCTCGAGGATAGTTTTTTAGCATAACGAGGAGACGCTAATACAGCCTGTTTCATAGAGGTGTAGAAATACAACTCTCTATAGATAATGTAAAGAAACCCCCAAAAAAAAATCCATCCACAGAAAACATGTGCAAAATATCTACCACGGTGCTTGACGTTCTGATAGGCTAATTGATTCAATCCACTCTCATGGTTACCGTTACTAGCGTTGATGGATAGCAGAATAGGGAAAATATAAATCATAGAGACCGCACAATAAATTGAAATGATAAAAAGGTATCTCAAAAAAAAGTACCCATCCAGACCAGCTTGCTGAATGACAAAATTGTCAGATTTCTTCAGCAGCGGCTTCAACCACTGCCATATACCCTGTGGTAGTGGTTCTGGTTTCTTTTCTTCATTAATCAGATTAAACGAGGATTTAGGCTCATAAATCCTTTTCAATTTAATACGTAAGATTAAGAATGCAACGATGAAAACACCAAAAATAGCACCATTACTTATCAAAGACGTCACGACCTGCTGTGTTGACGTTTCTGTGCTGGTAGCTGTAGTAGTACTATTAGTACTATTAGTACCATTCATCTTGCTCCTTTGTTATTTGCTACTGTACCCTATCCTTTATTTTTACTAATGAATAAAAAGAAACGGGAAAAAAAAGAAGAGTGAGTATATATAACGTGAAAGAGAAAGGCAAAAACAAACAGATAAAGTTTGATTACGGAGTATTTGTTAATAATATTATACAACCAGGCACGGAACAAACATCGAGGTCAAGTGCCAAGCCATGCGGCTTTGCTGTTAGTTATCATAATTTCTCTTCCCTTTCCACGATAAAAAGAACAGGAATGAAGAATTTTTCTTCAACTTCAAAACCGAAGCTGGCCCGCAAAATCTACGAAGAAGAAACCTTATATCCGAAAGTAGAGGAAAGGGTGTGCCTTTGTCAAGGAATGTCCGTGGTAGATAATGCGGCCCCTGTGATGTCAGCTGCCGGAGGTGATTCGCGCAGAGCGACTAACACAGACAGAGCAGCAGAATAACCGTGGCGTGCGGCGGGTAACTAAAATAGAAGAAACGAGCACGTAGATCAGGTCTCATTTCCGTAACGTAATGGAAAAGAAAAAGTTAATTATCATATGTGCTGTTTGTCTGCATCATACAAACGAGTATAGTGGAACAAACGCGTAACAAGGAAGAGATGTCCGACAAGAATGACGATCACTGCGTGCTCAGGAAATGGAATAGTTGCGCTTCCGAGTTGGCCGTGCCCTCAGAGATTTCTGAATGTGCAATTACGAAATTGCACATATACGATTTTGACAATACGTTATTTGCTACGCCAGGACCCACAGAACAATTTTATACACGTGAGCTGCTGAATCTGTTGACATCAAGTGTGTTGCCGAACGGAGGCTGGTGGAATGAGCAGGAGTTTCTGCATGCTGCTATCAAGATCTCGAAGACTAAACCCAGAGGATATTCGTGGAATGAGGAGATTATCAGATTGGCAGAGAAGTCGTACTGTGCCAAGGACACAATCTCGATTATTTTAACGGGTAGAGAAGAAGGCAAATTTTATGAGTTGATACAACGTGCCTTGCAAACAGCGAAAAGTCATTGGAAGTGTTCACCAAATGAATTCAGGTTCAATGCAGTTTGCTTGAAGAAGACTGCAATTTCTAAATATACAAGTGAATATAAGAAGGAGCTGATGCGAGATTTTCTAGAGTATTATCCTTCGCTAAGAGAGCTGAAGATATATGATGATAGGGTACATCAAATAGAGGCATTCAAAACTTTCTTCCATTCTTTCGATCTGCCGTTTTTGAAATGGTTTGCAATTCCCGTGCGACCGTTTACCAAATCCCTGCCAAGAGAGCAAGAACTTGAAATGGTGATGAAAATGATGGAAAAGAATAACAGTCAAGCTTTTAGTTCTTCCCAGAAGTTTGATTTATCATGGACACCAATGCAAACAGGTTATATTCTCACCATGGCGTCACATCGGCTGTTATCGAAAGAAGTGATAAAGTACTTGAGGCGGAAGAAAGGGAGAAGAACGTTTAAGCCCAAACTGTACGAATATCCCTTATATATACCATGCGCGGAACCTGGTGAAAAGATTCCTGCCCTTGAGATTGCGAAGACATGGTCGAACAATAATACCTGCGCATTCGATTCTGAGGAAAAAGTACAACGTATTCTGAAGCAATTTTATCAGCAACAACCTGCAAAATGCATTGTACATTTTCAGGTGACCAGCCTTGCTGTCGTATCTTCTGTGTATCACAACAAAAAGAAACCTTTAGAGGTCTATTTCAAGGCTACACCCGAATCAAATAGATATGCTTTCTCGAAGTTTCCAGAGTTTATAGTCACCGGCTACTTTTACAATAAAGACAAAATTTACGATTTAGAAGTGGTGACGAAGCGTTTAGTCAACTGCAGGGAGGCTATTCATTGGACCCCGCTGGACAACTCCATCTCAATAAAGACTTTATTTGCGCAGTATGCCAAGTTGGCCCCAGTACCGTGTTCAAATGAATAATAATTACATCTTTTTTTTTTGGTTATTTATTTAGTCATTTTTAGTAAGTAAACACGAAGATATACATGTATGGGTAATAGGCACATCTATATTTCTTCATATCAGCATTCACGCGTTCAAATCAACAAAGTTTGCAAGTCTTTATCGTCTTGTAATTTCGCTTCTAAATTCTTCCTGGCTTGCCACACCAACAACTTCTTTCTTTCTTCGATGTCCAAATCTTTGAAGTTTAAGTGACTCATGTCCTTATTGGGATCCACATGGAATTTGTCAAGCAAGTTCTCAGCACAAATCATATTCTTCTTTCTAGGGTCGTTGAATTCCCCGCCACCGGCAGTAGTATTGTTATTAGTAGCCGCATTGACTCCCATTGGTGCTCTCGAAGGCTCAAACCCAGGTGGAAAACTAAACTCATCACCACGCAGGTACCTTTCTACTGTCTCCTCCACTGTGCCTGTGTTTTCCAAACTATATCTGATTTGTTCAGGATGTAAGTTCGGTGCCAGATTTTGCACTGTTTCTACCATTTGAACCGTCACGGGGTGACCTCCATTAGCCCTACCGGTCCTTCTCAAGCTACTTTGCGCAGGTGCGTGAGGGCGTCCATGTGCGTTCACTCCCGTAGCAGATAAGCGTTGTGCTGAGGGATGCTGATTACTTTGAAAGAATTTTCTTAGAAATATAACTCCAAACACAAGAACCAAAGTGATAAGCAATCTCGAATCTTCCATGGCCAAAATAAAGAAATTTTCTGTGATGTTTTAGATTGTAATGCTAGATGACGCCTTTTTGGGAAGTGGTCTGATGAGCCGTCTACTTAATAGATCAATAACATATACCTCTCAATTTGTATTAGATCGTTTAGAATAACGCGACCGCTACCCGCACCGTATACAAAAAGGAATGCAAACCAAACCATATAGAATAATATTGAGTAAAGAAGTAATGATGTCCATTCTAACGATTACCACCTTGGAAAGCTTACATATGCGTATACACAAAGAGCGCTGTTTCATTGTTGATCAGCCCCGAAATTCCATCTTGAATTTTTTCTTCTGGTTTTTCACCTTATATATGAATTGTGGTATGCAGTCAGTCTCTTTTATAGAATGCTCATCGAAATGCCTTCTTACAACATTGGCCAGGTCCTTCTTATGAATCCTTTTGTCGTGCTGCCCCTGGGTGTTTCTCTTGTATGAGTAAGTCTTTGCGCCCAATTTGGAGCCCAACAGGTATCCCTGCAGGGTCAGGTTGTCCGGTACGTCCAATTGGAAGTGGTCCTTGTACTTTCTCAGAAAAGTATCCGTGTACTCCTCAAAATCCATTGGATGGCTCTTGGGGCGAAGATCAGGGTGATTGTCAGTTATATGTGTCTCTATGAGATTTTTGATATACTGCTGTTGTGCTGCTGTGAGTCGTTGCTTCCCATTGGTTCTGCTGCCAGAGGTAGGCCCGTTACCGTTACTGTTGCTATTATTATTACTATTATTACTATTACTATTATTATTTGTATTGTTATTATTGTTATTATTATTACTATTATTATTATTATTATTGTTGCTGTTATTGTTATTTGCGTAGTTACCGCCCTGAGAGGCCCTCCCTCTTGATTCTGTTTCGCTGTTTGTACTAATAGGCCTGGCCATTATTTTCTTAATATATACCTATCCTTTGATACACCAAATTATAATACGAATTGCGTTGTAACAATCGACCACACAACCGCTTTTATGAACTCTATATAATATTCTGAAAAATTTCACAAGTATATAAAAAAGAACGCATTTCCCCTCCGGCACGGCGTTGTCTTGGTAAAACATATACATAATAGAGAATAATAAAAGGTAGACACTACAAACATATTACTTAATGAATTTCTGGAAGTTTTCATATATATGCAGAGCGACTTGCGTAGAATCCAGGCTTTCCCCCCATGCTTGTGCAATTTGTCTATTCAGATACTGCAGCTGCTCTCTAAGATCACTTTGGTATGATGGATCCGGGTTGTCAACAGGGAAGTCGGTTTCAGTAAGTATACACGTTCGAGGTAAGCCCCTGACCAGGGTATTTCCTTCTTCTGGGACTTTGAAATTGATCCATTTGGACAGGCTCACGAAGATACGATCTGGTGGGAACTTCTTGAGCCATTGAGTCAGAAGGGTCTCCCTGGACCCTGTGTACGAATGCAAACATATCTTGACGGAGTGACATGGTAGAAGCTCTTCGTTGCAGATATCGTTCAGTTTGCCATGACACTTCACATCGTGTATGGAAATGGGCTTGCTCGTATGTCTTGCCAGCCGGCAAAATCGTCTAAATACTGCTTCTTGATGCGATAGTTTGACTTTCACAGTGGTTAGCCTGGTCTTCTCTTTTTGTGTGTAGAAACCACTCGCGGGAAGTCTAAAGAGCTTATCAAGACCGACCTCTCCAATTACGTTAACTAATTTTTCGTTAAACTCCCTAAATATATACTCTTCAAGATCTAGAGGATCAGGAAGCACCTGAACCAAATCGTCGAACTGATCTTTGTTCTTATATTCCAATACATTTAGGTAATGAGAAATCTTGTCGCGCTTATCTCCTATATAAAATAAATGACTGTACCAAGGATGAACACCAAACCCCACGTATAAATCATCTCTACTTGTGCTATTACTAGCCATTTTCTTCAAATTTTTCCAGTCATACGGGTTTGATGACATGACGCATCGCAACGTACCCAGGGATCCTCCATCATCACCACCCATTGCGTTGTCTGGATCAGTAATAACATGGCAGTGCGCATCAACAAGCCTATCCATTACTCTTTCAATGATCACTTTCGTGGTACAGCATCTGATTTCGATAATTTCGTATTTGGCAGTCCACCATAAAGGCTCTTTCTTCCCCACGTAATCGGTTGTGCTCCTGGCCTCGCGCGGTGCCCCTGGAATTAATCAATCCCCTTCCGCATGCAGCAGCAGCGACCACAGGGAACATCGAGTAGGCGAGTGGCAGTTCAAGAGTATCAAGTTCAGGACACAAATATTGTTGGTATTCCATTAAATACGTTATCGAAATAAAATAGTAAGAGCTCTATCGCAGGTCCTGACTTTATACTTTACCGTTGCTATCCACGAAGCTATAAACCAAATAACTACGGTTAACCTCAATGACTATCATCGTAGCTTCTTTATTCTTACCATATACGCCTCAATTCGAGGCCGATGTTACCAATTCAGATACTGCCAAGTTAGTCGAATCAAGTATGATTAAAGTGGACTGCAATAATCAAGAACTGGGCAATAACAAGCAAGAAAGAAGTAGTTCTGTAACTTCGGCAAGCTCTCATTATATTGGCTTGCCCCAAGAGCCTCAGATCAATGGCGAGCCTTTACCTAGGACCACTGCAGGCTCACCAGCAACAGGGGTTAACTATCATAATGAAATGGAAATGCTCTCTTCCGAGCAATTCTTGGAAGAGCTGACTGCCAATGCCACTCATGCAGCTAATTCTGGTATTCCGCAAACTAATAACCCAGTTTCTTCTACCTCGAATACGCAACGGCCTTCAGTGGAGGAGTTTTTTTCTGCTCCCTCTGCCAGAGTCTGTTCTTCCGCTCAGGAAGCTTCTGCGTCATCTATTTCTGGTGGTCATGCACAATCTCACCATAACGACTTGGGCCCTAGCCTTATGAAGAATCCTAGTTTGTCATTCGATTCCCATCCATCCAGGGTCAGAAGCTCATCCAAGAGTGCGGTAATCACTCCTGTCTCCAAGAGCGTCCCGGATGTCGACCCTGCTGTTGTAGATGTTGCTAAAGTTAGGGAAGAATTCCAACAGCAAGCTTCTTTGCCCTCCATGAAAAGGGTGTCTGGAAGTACCGCTGGTGATTCTACAGGTTCTAACCTGAGGTATTCTGAGCAATTCCAGGATAATTTCATTGAAGATACTGACAGCGAAGATGACATCGATTCCGATTTAGAGACTGATGCTACCAAAAAATACAACGTTCCCAAATTCGGTGGCTATTCCAATAATGCGAAGTTAAGAGCGTCCCTAATGAGGAACTCGTATGAGTTATTTAAACATTTACCATGGACAATAGTCGATAATGACAAAGGGAACGGATCTTTGAAGAATGCGGTTACTATTGCAGTTGCTGAAAAGACAGTGAAAGAACCTGTCTCTTGGATAGGTACGATGGGTATTCCTACTGATGAACTTCCTCACGAAGTTTGCCATAAGATTTCAAAGAAATTAGAGAAAGATTTCTGTTCTTACCCAGTGGTCACTGATGATATCACTTTTAAGGGTGCTTATAAAAACTACGCTAAACAGATTTTATGGCCTACTCTTCATTACCAAATTCCAGATAATCCAAATTCAAAGGCTTTTGAAGACCATTCTTGGGATTACTATCAAAAGGTCAACCAAAAGTTTGCTGATAGGATTGTTTCCATTTACAAACCTGGCGATACAATCTGGATCCATGATTATCATTTGATGCTTGTCCCAAAAATGGTAAGAGAGAAGCTTTCCAAGGCCAAGATCGGATTTTTCTTGCACGTCTCCTTCCCCAGTAGTGAGGTATTCAGATGCCTTGCTAACAGAGAGAGGATTCTTGAAGGTATCATTGGTGCAAACTTTGTTGGATTTCAAACCAAAGAATATAAAAGGCACTTCTTGCAGACTTGTAACAGATTACTTGCCGCAGATGTCTCCAATGACGAAGTTAAGTACCACTGCAATATTGTTTCTGTAATGTATGCGCCAATCGGTATTGATTATTTCCATTTGGCATCGCAGTTAAAAGATAATTCTGTACTTGAATGGCGTCAATTGATTAAAGAAAGATGGCGCAATAAAAAATTGATTGTTTGTCGTGATCAATTTGACAGAATTAGAGGTTTACAGAAAAAAATGTTAGCCTACGAAAGATTTTTGATAGAAAATCCTGAGTATATTGAAAAAGTTGTTTTAATCCAGATCTGTATCGGTAAGAGTTCAGATCCTGAGTATGAACGCCAAATTATGGTTGTCGTTGATAGAATAAATTCTTTGTCTTCGAATATAAGTATTTCTCAACCAGTGGTCTTTTTACATCAAGATCTGGATTTCGCTCAATACTTGGCATTGAATTGCGAAGCTGATGCTTTTCTAGTGAACGCACTAAGAGAGGGTATGAATTTAACATGTCATGAGTTTATTGTCAGTTCATTCGAAAAGAATGCACCTTTATTATTATCCGAGTTCACCGGTAGCTCTTCTGTTCTGAAGGAAGGTGCTATCTTAGTTAACCCATGGGATATAAATCATGTAGCGCAAAGTATCAAGAGAAGTTTGGAAATGTCCCCTGAAGAAAAAAGGCGTAGGTGGAAAAAGTTATTCAAATCTATAATCGAACACGATTCTGATAATTGGATAACCAAATGCTTCGAGTACATAAATAATGCCTGGGAGTCCAACCAAGAAACATCTACTGTTTTCAATTTAGCCCCAGAAAAATTCTGTGCTGATTACAAAGCATCCAAAAAGCACTTATTTATCTTCAAGATTTCAGAACCACCAACGTCAAGGATGCTATACTTGCTAAGTGAATTGAGTGCAAATAATATAGTTTATGTTTTGAGCTCTTTTACAAAAAATACATTCGAAGGTTTATACAATGGTGTTCTAAACATCGGTCTGATAGCTGAAAATGGTGCCTACGTAAGAGTTAATGGATCATGGTATAATATTGTGGAACAGCTCGATTGGATGAAAGAAGTGACCAAGATTTTTGACGAAAAAGTCGAAAGATTACCTGGTTCGTATTACAAAATTGCCGATTCTATGATTAGATTCCATACAGAAAATGCTGAAGATCAAGATAGAGTCCCAACAGTTATCGGGGAAGCGATCACACATATAAATACTTTATTCGACGATAAAGATATTCATGCTTACTTGCATAAAGATATCGTCTTTGTTCAACAAACAGGGCTAGCCTTAGCCGCCGTCGAGTTTTTAATGAAATTCTACAACAGTGGCGTCAATACTACTGACAATAGTAGAATATCTCTATCGAGAACTTCCTCTTCGATGTCCGTCGGGAATAATAAGAAACATTTCCAAAACCGTGTGGATTTTGTTTGCATTTCCGGTTCCACTTCACCTATTATCGAGCCATTGTTTAAATTAGTGAAGCAAGAAGTTGAAAAGAACAATCTAAAATTTGGCTATACCATTCTTTATGGTAGCTCAAGATCCACCTATGCCAAAGAACATATCAATGGTGTTAACGAACTTTTCACAATTCTTCACGATTTGACGGTAGCTTAAGCGACTTTTTTTTCCTTACACTTTTTTGTTTGTTATTTTTCTTATTCTTCAGTTATAGTTTTACGAGCGATTATAAATATAAAAGTACGATATCCTTTTACGTATATATGTGTAGCACGATAAATTACAAGTGAGTTCAAAACTACAAAGCCTTTCATACTCATCATCGTAGTTACGTTTTGAATTTTAGTATTGTCATCGTTACTTACGAACACTAATTTTTCACTTTTTTTTTACATTTTTCTTTTCACCGCAAGAAGTAATAGTGAAAAATTGGGAAAGCTCAAAGTTTAGTTTGCAGAAATAGGCCTTTACTCAAGAAAGAGTTTTATTTGCACTAACATTAGTCTAACATAGAGTAAAGTTCATCATGGGTAAGAAAAATACTAAAGGTGGTAAAAAAGGTAGAAGAGGAAAGAACGACTCTGACGGTCCAAAGCGTGAACTTATTTATAAAGAAGAAGGCCAAGAATATGCTCAAATCACCAAGATGTTGGGTAACGGGAGAGTAGAAGCTAGTTGTTTTGATGGTAATAAGAGAATGGCCCACATCAGAGGTAAGTTGAGAAAGAAGGTCTGGATGGGACAAGGTGATATTATTCTTGTTTCTTTGAGAGATTTCCAAGACGACCAATGTGATGTTGTTCACAAGTATAATTTAGACGAAGCTAGAACATTGAAAAACCAAGGTGAACTTCCTGAGAACGCCAAGATTAATGAAACTGATAACTTTGGTTTCGAATCTGACGAGGACGTTAACTTTGAATTTGGTAATGCTGATGAAGATGATGAAGAAGGTGAAGATGAAGAACTTGATATTGATGACATTTAATTTAACGTGGCTGAGTGTACTTTTAATGCGTCAATCATTAATATTTTATTTATAATTATATTTTTTAGTCCATCAAAGGAAAGGGTTTTCTTTTTACTATATAGATATACTTATATATAGACAACAAAAAAAGAAATAAAAAATAGAATATCTCGAGGTTGTTTAATCTTCCTTCCAGTTTTCTTCATTCAGGGTCTTTAGCAAAGATACTGTGACAGAAAATGTTCTTCTCGTAAGCAATATCTAAGAAAGAAATGACAACATATTGCGAATGTTTTTTATTTATTTAAATGGCACGATTCATTGTCACAAATATGTCCTTTCTTTTTTTCCATCGAAAATTTATCTAGGTTGAAAAAATGAAAAGTTAAAATGAAACTTCTTTTGGAAAAGCTCATCGCAGGGAAACGACAACACAATTGTGAGATTCTCCGACCTCAAGCATTGCTACTCACATTCGAATTTTTGAGCGAATGACTAAGGCAATAGAATTACCGAACCAGGAAATGGAGCTCTTCCGGATTAAAGAGTTTTTAATAGCTCATAACCCAACGAAGATTAACAATGAAAACAAGGATATTATCTTAGCCAAAATTGAGCAAGATTTTGGGTATTTAATACAATATATCAAAGAAGGGTTACCGAATTTAAATGAGTCTACAAGATTGCTTTTTCCAGACACCTTTTCGATATGTTTATTGAGAAGCCATCAAATAATAACAAACAAAAAAATTGACTCTCAGGAATATCTGTCGGCGATAAAAAGGCATATTTTAACTGTAACAAATGCAAACATTATATTTGAATATGTACTTGACTTTTGGGCTGATGGTGGGGCTCCGCTGATGAATGCGTTGAGAGATTTGTTTGGCAAGCTACTCAACTTATTGAAAGTTATATATCCTATGTCAGCCTTGAAGGATATCTTATTCAGTTGGATGAATGATATATTAGAAATACCTTCTACATTACGTGTTCAGTATTATTTGATTGATGCTCTTTCATCTGACTTTGACCTCTACTATATTTTAGAGAAGAAGCCGCATTTCATCGATAATTCTTTCTCTTTGATGGATTCAGATTTACTAGCAAACCCTGTCGGTAAATGCGTCGTTAACTTGTTGTTAAACATTTACGAAAAGCATTTCAAAAAAGAAGAAGAGTTTGTACAAGAATGGATGTTATTGTGGAAAAGTTCTGCTTTAAAATACATTGACGACAGCCAATATACTAAATCCATTAATTTGTATATTATGATTCCATTATTTAAAAACATGCCAAATTCGGCCTTCAGCATTTTCCTTAAAAGCATACCCAGTAAAAATCCATCACTTCTGCTCTCTCTGTTAAAAATTGGTCAGGAATTAGGGATTGAAGACGAACCATTTCATGACAATAAGTATACTACTATAGAATCCGTCAACAAACTGATAGAGCAAGATGTGTTCAAACTTCAGATATTTGAAATACTGACCTTTTCTACAAAAAAGTCAAAACCCGTCCCCTCTTTCGTCTTTAAGATTATTAAACAATACTTAAATATATTTTTTGTCGATACCGAGCTTGAACGGAGGAATTACTTTTGCAGTTCCATGAAACATTTTATATTCAGGATTAGAGATTGCACGTACTCTTTAGCTAGAGATGCTGGAAAGCTTAAGATGGCTAGAAAATTTCCTGACGAACAGAAGGAAAAGTTAACCCAAATTGATGAAGCTCGAGCATTTTTGGTTTGGCTGTGTGATTTTATAAAACATCAATTGGCACCCGGTACTTTATACCAGGCAAATGTGACGTCCCTAAAACTTTTGCATATATTGATTAGGTCTGGTGTTGATAAATCTACTCCAGAAAGATTTTTAGATAATCAAAATAGGAGAGAATACCCATTTTCTATTCCTATCCTACAAGATGCCACATTTTTAAGACTGCTTATAGATCTTTTGGTCAGTAATTATGCTGATGTGCGTGAATTGTCTAAGGATTTATTGTTTGTGATGATTGAGGCTGATGAATCTAGAAGTTTCTTTGATACTTTAGACGTAAAATCTTTAAGGGAAATCGCGAACTCTCTTTTGAACAACTATGAAAAAGCAGATGCTGGAGCTACGGTATATGAGTTCGTATTCACAATCATGGGTTCACAAAAAAATTTCGTTAACCATACAATAGAAATATTATCGCAGATGATACAAGATTTGGAAAATGACAGCATTGGATGCGCAAAAAATTCAGTCGGCGCTCACTTCTCTGCACTAAGCTTGGTGTTGAATAAGTTCGACTCCGAAGATAATCATCAAGATACTTCAAAAATAGTTTCAAACTCAATAGACCTTGTGCTCAAGAGCTGGGATACCACGAAAAACGTGGTATGTCATGATTCTGCACTTGGAATATTACCTGAAATATATGTTGATTGCGGTATATCAGACCAAGTGATAATAAGTCATGCGTTCAGGGCAATCAAAGAGTCATCATGCTTGCTTGAAACGATATTAAGGAAGTATCCTCTAACTGATGAGCAGCTAAATAGAATAGGTGATCTTTTTACCCTTCAGCTTTCTACCATTCGTCATAGTGGCGCTTTTCAAGCCGTCTTACCTGTGCTGAAGACATATTGTATTCGGTGTCGACTTGAATCTCCCGCTATCCTGGGAAAACTTTTGAATAACAGTTTAAGATCTCTAAAATCGAAAACTCAACACATTACAAGAAGGTCAGGTGGCTTACCTTTCCTGATAACGACAGTTTTAAGTGCGGAGATAACCAAGGGAAGACCTCTTTTGCAAAAGACGTTCGAAAACCTATTACTCGTTGCGAGATTACCAGTTCCTCCTCATCAAGATGAGTTTGATTTACCACAGGTTAATGCTATCAATTGCATAAATGCAATTTTTGTCGAACCTAAGCTCTCTGAGCATTGTACGTCATTTGTCTCTGACGCATTAGAACTGGCATTACTGAATTTCGACTGTGATTTATGGGCTTTAAGGAACTGTTCAATAATGCTCTTTACCTCCTTACAAAATAGGATTTTTGGGAAAGTGGGCAGAAGCGTTAGTGCAAAATTATTCTTCACCAAATATTCTGGCCTGAGATGTCTGCTCTTAGATATTTTGAAAAATTCCGTTGCTCAATGTTCTGGTGGGGGAAAGGAAACCTACCAAATTGAAAGCATATTCTTGGTACTCAATGTATTGCTTAGGTTACGGCCTACACCAGGTTATACTGGTCTAAAAGAATTCAACATTTCTGTTTATAGATGTTTATCAAATGAGAACTGGAGGATCAGAGACATGGCATCCAGAGTATTGTATTCGTTATCTGAGAACTTCAAAGAAGAGGCAAGGAAATTGCTTGATTTGTTTTCTATTGAGAACCAGAACCAGTTACATGGACATCTACTAGCACTTCAACAAATAGTGCCCAGGTACCTCTCCGAAAACAGAGATACTGAGTTAGTTCAAAGAATATTTGGAAGGAAAGATGTAATGTTACTGGAGAACAGATGTTTGATTACCAAGAAGGCTTACCTAGAATTAACGTGCAATTTACTAGAAGGAAATGATATACCTGATTCTATCTTCAAGGAATACATCAGTTCTTTGGGAAACTTATTTATTGTTGAGAAGAACGAGTATGTTGTCAACGGTAGCAAACAGCTATACCTTGGAAAAATATTAAACATTCTCTTGAAATATGAAGACAGCAAAAATCTCCACGATATTTGCTTATTAGGATTGTATTCTCCATTTTATGAGGTTCAGATTAACACATTACATTATATGAGTACTAACTTTGACTGGAACACTGCAAGGAGTGCGGAGTTTCTCGAGCGACTACAATCGTTACTCAAACTTCCAAATTTCTTGCCTATTGCTAGGGCTTTAGTAGTGAAAATCCTTTCAAGGAAAAAGGGTGCTTTATCCCTAGCAACTTGCACTGATCTTTTAAAAACAAATAATAGTGAAGACACAAAAATTTCTGCTATTTCATCACTGAGCGCCCTTTTGTCTACAGGAACATTTCAACAAATATGGAACTTGTTGCAAGAATTTTTCTCCGATTCTTGCTCTAGTGATTTTAGATTAGCGTCTTTGGAATGTTTAACTGCCTATCCGGGAAGTTGTAGAAACTTCAAAATACTATTACAGTTATATAACTTTCTTTGGGATGATGATTCGGAAATAAGAGAGAAAGCTTCATTATATTTGAATAAAAACTTCATACAAGCTGACTGCTGGGAATCTGACAAAAATACCAGTGTAACCGCCCTTACATTTACGAAGAATTTTTGTGACGTATTCACAGGCTCTGATGTAGCGGAAGAATTGTGTTTGCAGTTGTTTCAATATCTAAATCAGTATGATATATTTGCTACTAGAAAGTCGGCCAAAAACTCTCTCTTTACCACAGAAAAGGACAATCAATTTATTGATGAACTACAAAGGGCAATGCATCTATTAAATATGATAAAATCAACTACCAAGGACATCTCACAGTGTTATAAGGATGAAGTATCTCACTTAAAAAGCACTTTGTTGAAACACTTCAAAAACGAGAATTTCAAAGACTCTCCCCTTGGTTGGTGTTCCAATGCTGAAATATTTTCAAGGGTGACGCTCTTAAAGGAATTGATCAAACATTACTTTCCTTTAGAATATAGCAGTTTCATTGACGATCTGAGTAGACACTCCGTCCATCCCTTAATTATAAGTTATTCCCAGTTTTAGATAATTAAGATATACAGATATATAACTTCTAAAATGTTCTGATTACATATGAACCTTTATGAATTTGGCACAAAGCCCACTGCGGATGCTAACCCATGGCGCAACAGCTTTTGTTCTTAGATACAATGATAAAGCTTAGTTTCATCTTTTATGATAGTAGTTTTCTCCCGGATTTTTTCCACCTCTTTTTGTTGAAAAAACATTTATGGATGGATGGAAAAGTAAACATAGACAATAAAGCCAGAATCAAACTGAGCCCCTTTTACCTGATTTTCAAGCCAACCAAGATTGCTGTAAACACGATAGTTGTGTTCACATGATATAACAAAAGTTGTACTGACAAATGGCGTTACAGGATCAAGATCTTTTCATAGTTTTAACGCATGCTTCCATATTCCTCAATCAAAACGATTTGTTAAATTTGAGCCTAACGTCCAAAGAAATCCATGATGTAATCGCAATCCCTCGCCTTTATAGAAATATTCACATCACTAAAAACCCTGTTTTAAGGACAAACAAATGGTTTTTGGAGGGGGGGAAAACTTATGTAAGTGGTTATAGATCGGTATTGAAGAGTGGCGATAAGAATGATCTATTCTTATATGATAGGATCGAAAGGTTGTTGGAGGCATCGCACTTGAAGTCTATAAAACAGTTAACAATAGATGAGGATTTATTTCACAACAGAGAGGAAGGACTGCAATTGCTACAAAGATTGTTAAATGAGATTATTGAATTAAATATGATTGAAATCCTCGACATCAAAGATCCTGTTTTGTTTGGTTTGTGTTCAGGGAATTATTATGGTTTAACGTGTTTAAAAAAGTGGGTAGTAGATAGCGAAACTGGATTTGATAACGTTAGATTATGGAAGAATCTTAGAAGTTTAAAATGGAAATTACCTGCGTCCTTAGATTTACAGAACATAATGACCCCTGAAGTGGGTACCTTGTTAATGAGACAATTGGATGGAGGAGAGTTAGAAATCAATGATGAAGCGTATTCTAGCTTAAGGGTATTTGAGTACCTCGATTTTCTAAACCTCCGTTTTGAGAATATACACCGTCTAAAGTTTAATCACGTTCACAAACAAGGTGACGGGACTAATGCTTCTGTAAAACTGTCTTCCCATGCCTTCAAGGATGTGGTTAATTTATCCAATCTCAAAGCTCTTGAACTGGAGTTTTCTTGTGAGGTAGATGGTTGTGAATGTGACGACGACTTTCTCCAAGATCTGGCAGGCGATCTTGTTTCCTTGGTGAGTTTAGGATTTATCGAGAAGACTTTTACTAAACAAGGGTACCATTATATGGACGAAAATTGGGATTTGGTTATTAATAAGTTTATTTTGAATTTACCTAACGTGGGTAAAAATCTGCGCTTGTTAAGCATACGACATGACACGCCTTTAGATGGTAAAGGAACCGATACTGTTGATGGAAACTTGCTTCGCCGCAAAAAGCTTTATGAGAAGGTTTTACCAAAGCTAACTTCATTAGAAACAATAGTGGCCCCAACAGTATTGCAGTCGATTACCTCATACGAAATGTATGCATGTGACCTTCTGTGGAATGGCTGCAAGTGTGCATTTTGCTCGAAATACTTACCATTGTTTGATAAGTACATCATGAATCACCAATACTTTTCGACTCCAGATGCCCGATATTTGGACATTATACCAATAGTGTTTGCGACATATACTGGAAAATCGCTTGCTAAAAGGTTTGACCCTCAGAAGAACTGGGATTTAAGTTTATTACAGTATGCTCCTGAGGAAGCGGCCTGGAATTTTCACGGTTTTGAAAGAATTCATCACTTTGCAAGCTATGAATGTTACTTTGACGAATCATCCTTCGAGCCCTTAGCAACTATCATTTCGCATTTCTTTCATCCTTATATGGATTACCTGGTCAATATATTGCCAAACCTTCGCCAAACAATGTTATCCGGCATCTACTTTAACGTGAATCCAGAATCACACACTTACGAATCTATTTATGACTGAATTGCTGCCTCTGATAAACGCAGCAGATGTATAAATATAGGTAGAGTTTTTTTATATAGTGATTATTACTCAAATTAAACGGTGGTAGTTCAGAGTATTTACCCGGCCCTCAATACAGTCTTCGAATAATAACCTTTCATTTCAAAAAGCAAGGCGAATCCAAAGGAAGTAAGGATGCAATAAGCAAGATAGCCAAGCTGCGGTATACGGTCGAAGGATCAAAGACGATTGCTATTTTTCTTTGGGGTTCCTATTTTTAGTCTTTATTTTCTGCGCCCAAAACCCCCTGTCAGTTTAAAAGAAACCCATCCTAACACAAGGTTCGAACATAAAAGTATCACATCAGATATACACTATATTTCCAGCTTGAAGACCCTATTCCAATTTTTTATTATAGTTGTCATTTTCCCTTCCTTACCTTTCATTCTTTTCTTTTATTATAAAATTCTATCCGGTATAGAGCATTTTTATGTCGATCATAACTTTTCATGTATTCTATTAATTACACCACAACTTTGATATCGTCAAATTTTTTATCCCTACCTATTAAATTTAAACAACTGCTCACGAGAACTTAATGTTACAACGGAGATTCTTATCCTCCAGTGGTATAAAGAAATTACTTTCTAGAGAATCGGACATGGTAATTCACACCGTTTTTATTAAAGTACGGTATTACTCAACTGATTTAGTCAAGAAAAAGCATAAGGAAGATATTGAGGATTGGGTTAAAACACAATTAAAAGATTCTTTGATGATAAGCCGTGTATTCGAACCCCCAAAAAAAATCGATTGGATAGAATCCATCGCCAAAAGCCCAAGTAGCTTAGATATTCTTGAAAATCAATACAATATAGTGAAAAACGAAGACTTTGAGATACTATGGAAAGAAAAATTTAAAACTGTGGATCCCAATGTTTTGGAGACGATTATTCAACTATCCACTAACCAAAAGGTCTTATTTTCTATAGAGCAATTACTGGTTTTAATACACCCTCTTCATTTCTTGAAGAAGGACTACGATATTGGACGAATATACACCACTTACGAGCAATTCATGCCCTTATTGGCAAGTCGAACAGATGAAAGCACATATGGTAGGTTTGTTGAAATAATGTTAGTGGTACAAAATAATTTACATCATTATGATAATTGTGAAACTTTATTTTCAGAGTATATCAAATATTGCAAAGTAAACCCTCAAATGATTCTATTAGGATTAAAATCTTTCGTAAGAAATAATAATAGTCAACTGGCCGTGGAATTTTACACGCAAGCAATCACCAACCCTGATACCTTCCCAATTACTGAAAAACAGCTTTTTGGATTTCTCCGATGCATGGAAAGATACTTGGATATATCTAATATCAAACACATTTTTTATCTGTGGGTAAAAGTGAAATGTGATGGTGAGCAATCTTCGTCGACTGATCTTCCCTCGTTCAGAACACTTGCTTTAGTACACAAAATGTTTTTACGTTGTCCCAATACAGAGGAGTTGAGAGATTTTCTGAACAACCCCGTGGTTGTGAGTACTGGGTACATTTCTAGTGTGCAATTCGATTCAGTTGAATTTTGTCACTCTCTGTATTCCGTCAAAGGAAATAAGGTAAAAAGCATTGATGATTCGAGGTTAGTAGAAAGAATTAATAAGTTTATTACCAGACTTAATCACGATAGTTCAACAAGGAGAGAACTCTACTTGTCAGTGGTTCAAGCGTATGTCTCAACTAACAACTTTGAAAATTTAAAGATGATTTTGGAAATAATACAAAATGACAAAGACATTGATATAGATGGTTCTTTTCACTTGAGTATCTCTAGATATTTTGTCAATACCAATCAATTCGAAGCGCTTTTAAAATATTACCACAGCATCATTAAAACTGCCGATGGTAAAACTCGTTTGCGGCCCGCATTTGTCCAACAGTTATGGACATGTGCTGTAAATGTTTATCCAATACTGACAAAAGAAATTACAAATGACATACTAGTGACACTAAAAAGGAACCGGTACAGCAAAAATCTTACATGGGTAGATATATTTTTGCAAGATATTGCCCATATTCATACAAGAAAGATTAATGGTGGAGAGGAGTTTTCGTTATCTGAGTTCAATGCAGTTGATTTTCAAAGGTTTGAAGAGTTTAAGAAAAAAGTTTCCCGCAATGATGTATACGGAGCAGAATTGGTAATTTCAAATAGTTTGAAGGAGGGCATTGCGCCGCAATTTTGTTTTCTATACTCTGTTTTGACGTTGTGTTTGAGCAAGTCTTTAACTAGTTTGGCACATGTAGTCGATAGGATATTAAGAACGAGGTTCTGCTATATCCCTTTAAAGGTTGATATATTATGGTTGAAATGGGATGTAATTTCTAGTTATAGATCTTTTGAGAAGTTGTCTGCCAAGCGCCTGAAAGAATTGGAATTCAAATTAAAGGAATTTGAGCGCCTTCATCAAAAGAAAATATCAGTGCAGAACTATTTGCAGCTCACACAAATATGTTTTCACACCCGCGATTTCAGATATGCCTGTTACTTAATCTCACAAGCTAGAAAAATTTTAGATACATCCAATAACAGACAGTGGATGATGTATTATATGACATCCTTGAAGCTAGCTGCAAGGATGCATGAAAGCGAACGGTTTGCTAGGGTATTAAAAGACTGGAATTGTAACCCTAGGGCAAGTTTAATTACACCAGGTTGCATTAGACAAATTAAAGGGTTTGTAAAATATTTTCAAAAGAGATCGGCTTTCGCTTCAACCACCGTACCAGTTAATAACAATGATATAAAAGATCGCATTGATGAGTTAGTAGTGCGATATGTGGATTACAAATTTCAGGGACTTGAAAATATGAGAAAATTAACAAGTTTTTTAAAAGAATGGTTTGACGAAGAGATTTCACTAATCAAACAGGAACAAAATGAAAGGAAAATAAAGCTTTTTGAAGAAAGAAAGATGGAGGAGATGTGATTTTACAAGTTAATTTCCTCTCCTTCTTATCACGTGTAAATATTTGTGCGTCAAATGCACCGCCAAAGGACCTTTGCATCAGCTTATACCCTCTACTTCTATAAACGCTATTTTGAAAACAAGATCTAACCTATTTTTCCCTAGTCTTGTAATTTTTTACTTGTTAAGAGTACGTTTATTTATTTAGTTAATTTATTATTCATAGCATGTAAATATAAGCGCATCTAATAATAACAATTTTAAGTACAACTGGAATTACTGACGCTCATGATAAAATTATTTCTTCATTACTATAATCATGAACGCTTAGTGTCAACGAAAAAATAACTGTATGTGATTGGCTGCGTCGCGCCTCGTCCGAGAAATCCGGGCAGGTAGGGGCAAGTCTCAAAAGGCGGATAGAAATAAAAAGATGTTCCCATTCATTCATCCCAAGAATAATAGAAGTTTTAATTTTTCAACAAACAAGAAAAAGCGAGCAAATCCACAATCAAACAATAATACGCAATGGCAAATAAAGTTATTCAACTACAGAAAGTTTTTCAATCGTCTACTAAGCCCCTATGGTGGAGACATCCAAGATCAGCATTATACTTATATCCATTTTACGCCATTTTTGCAGTAGCTGTTGTCACACCACTACTATACATTCCAAATGCTATTAGAGGTATCAAAGCTAAGAAAGCGTAGGTCAGGTGAAAAACTCATCCATTCAACACATTTTTATAATTGTTCTTTGATATTAAGTGTGCATGGCCAATACACATCATCCAGACATCTTATTTTTGATAAGATGAGAAACCATTTATTTATATATATATATAATATTCTAAAGAATAAGGAAACTACTAATTGATTCAACACAGACTTCTTTATTTTGTCCCTTGTGAAGTGATAAAGCATTTCAAAGAACTGATTATTTATTAAAGGGATATAGGAATTTTCTTGCTCCAAGGCATATGTGATACATACCTTAAAGGTATAGAATGGCAAACTAATGTCTCTTTAGGTAGAATTTGCTTAGAAACCATGAATACAAGGGAAAGGATTATATTCTCAAAGAAGATTTCAAACGCTGAAGAATCAGCTCCTCTTCGTCGTCGTCGATCCAATTGGAGCTTTCCTCATCGTTCAGGAAATCCATTAGAACCTGTTGCTGTTGCTCCTTATGATGAGTTTTCTGCAATATTTCTCTTTGCTCTTCGATTTTCTTTTTCAACAGTTTCTTTTTGGAAGTGGTATCCAGGCTGCGTTGTGTTTTAGCAGGCTTCACTTTACTGGGTGAAATTGGCGGAGAAGATATCTCAGTTGTCTTTTGAGAAAAAGGATTTATCTTAATTGGATCACTTACAGGCGATATTTTGCCTTGAATATGAGGCGAATTCTTCTGTCTGGGAGACAATTCTTTTATTTTGCTCTTTTCTTTACGTTCGTAGCTCTTTTTACTATTGTTCACCTTGCCTTCGGCGTCCTTTTTCTTATTTTTTGATCTGGATACACTACTCCTCCTGGTGGTGTTATGCTTATTATTGTTATTCCGTTTGTAACTTGGCTTCTGCTTCTTTATTGATTCTTCATTAGGGGCATCAGCCCATATAGATTCTAAAGGCATGATAAATAGTTCGTATGGTATTTAGAATATTTTCAATTATCCGTAGGGAGAAATGGTTGTTCGCTTCGTTATTAACGTTAGCTGAATCAAGAGAACAGCTTGGGCTTCGCTTATCTTCCTAGTGCTTCCAACTTTTTCAACATTATTCCGTCTAATAAATTACGTGCACCCTAAGAAATGCCCCGCCGTAGCACACAATAGAAATGAGGAAGGTAGAAGAAACCTGGTTTCTCCATAGTTAAATGCTACGCACCTTTCCATAATTGAATAGCAGTTGCTTAACAAGAAGATGATGGATCTACACCTGTTTTCTTAATAAAGTATGTATTTTCTTCTTATGTATGAGATTTTTTAGAGTATATGAAACATTCCATTGTACATTATCTTTGGGACGGTGGTATTACGAAACGATGAGTGTGAAGTATAAATGATTGAAAGTCTGTTTCTCTGTTTCAACGATTTGCGCAAGCCACCAGCTCTACCAACGTATCAACAGTAGGCTTGTATCTGCACTTTGTTTGACGTAAAAATCTCAGTTACCGTCATGAGGCATTTTCCCTACCAGGAAATGCACCTCAATGTGGTAAAAAGATACCGGTTAACGGTTAGGGATGAGGCTGGGTAGGGCCCTTCTAAAGATCGCAGGATGGTGTAAGCGGTTGATATGAGGATATCTTTTGAGAAGAAGCGGAAATGGATGACAAGATATTCTCTGATTTACTTTTAGACTTTTCTTGTTCTAGTTAAATTTCACTTTTTCTCGTCAGTTTTCTTTGGCAAAAATCTGTTAATAAAACAAAGAAAATGGATAGAGATAAGAAAATGGATCAGTCAGTACCGAACGCCATGCAGGGAGAAAGCGGTAAACATCAGTTGGTTTCCAGAGAAATGATTGATACAAACGTACAACAAACACCTACACCAAGATCACCCTCACCGAAAGAGATTAACAACAATGAATACGAGGAAAACGAGAATTTTGACATCGATGGAGAAGAAACAACTCTGCATAGAATAAGTAAAGATTATCTGAAGCCAAACATTGGGCTTGTTCTCTTGACAGTGTCATATTTTTTTAATTCAGCTATGGTGGTGTCCACTAAAGTCTTAGAAAACGATCCTGATGATATTGCAAATGAAAGACAGATCAAACCACTACAGATCTTATTAGTTAGAATGGTTATAACGTATGTTGGCACATTGATATACATGTATATTAATAAGAGCACAATTCCGGATGTACCATTTGGCAAGCCTGAAGTACGCAAATGGTTGATATTGAGAGGCTGCACTGGATTTTTCGGTGTCTTTGGAATGTATTATTCATTGATGTACCTAACGATCAGTGATGCTGTCCTGATCACTTTTCTGGCGCCATCGTTAACAATATTTCTTTCGTGGGTTATTCTGAGAGAAAGGTTTACCAAAGTGGAAGCTCTAGGCTCCCTGATTTCATTGATGGGCGTGGTGTTGATTGTAAGACCGTCATTCATATTTGGGACGCCCGAGTCGACGGATTCCTCCTCTCAGATAGTAGAGTCATCAGACCCGAAGTCAAGACTGATCGCTACATTGGTTGGACTGTGGGGGGTTTTCGGGATGAGTTGCGTTTATATCATTATCCGTTACATTGGTAAGAGGGCCCATGCCATAATGAGTGTAAGTTATTTTTCTTTGATCACAGCGATAGTATCATTTATTGGGATTAACACCATCCCCTCTATGAAGTTTCAGATTCCACATTCTAAGAAACAATGGATACTCTTTGGCAATCTAGGTGTGTCTGGCTTCATTTTCCAGCTCTTATTAACTCTGGGCATCCAAAGGGAACGTGCTGGAAGAGGGTCGTTGATGACGTATACCCAACTGCTTTACGCAGTTTTCTGGGATGTTACTTTATACAAACATTGGCCAAGTATCTGGTCATGGACTGGTATGATAATTATCATAACCGCTACACTGTGGGTGATAAGGATTAGAGCTGCCAACAACGAAGCAATAGCGAAGGATCTGACCCCAACAATTGATGATGAAGAGAATTCCATTCCCCTGACTGAGTTTGATATTTCCGATTCCAAGTGAAATAGCCAAGTATTCTCTAGTTAACGTAATTTTTATTTTTCCCTGAGTTTCTTTTTTTTGTGTCAAGTTACTATGTGCTGCCCGAAGAAGCATGAATTAGCAAAACAATAGGGGAAAGTGGGGTAAAGAACACTTTGAAAGCAAGCCAAAAGAAGCATCGCGATGTTCAGCGTGTACGTATATAGAAAACTCAAACTAGAAGGTTGTGTGTACAGTACGGTGCTAATGTTTGGTAAAATTTTTGTAAGCTACATCAGAACAAGAATTGGGTTCAAACCTTTAAGCACAGTATACACGCCCCTTTCTTCCTCTTCGCACGGCTTCGATAAAGATACATGCTTCCCGTTTAAGAAGTGGCACGAGCTGAATATGTCCCAGAAGCAAGAGTTCATCCAGCGGTTTGTCAAGAACTACAAACACCAATACCCAAGTTCCAAAACCAATGTATCGCTTAAAGGGTTGTGTATCGGAATGGATGAGCACAATGATTCACCATCCGTGTTTGGCATATTCTACAACGACATCTGGAAAAAATTCAAAAACGAACAGCCGGGATCCAAAAATGGCGATACAAATTCGGGCAATAGGTTTAGTCACCCTAGCTTTAAACACTTATTAATACAGAAGTAGCCGTTCTTTTTCCCGGATTTTTTTTTTTGCTCCTCGCCCGCAGTTCACGCTGTTTCCTCATAGGTTTTATATATTCAATAACCGCTTAATTTTGAGTGTTATTCTTTCATGAGTTCTTCAGAAGAAAAAAAATTTTCAATTAAATTACTTGACATAATATTATATATAAAATATATACTTGAGGAAAGTACTTTTTTGAGATTTTGGATTTTTCATCTTTGACCCGGCAAGGTAAAAAAAAAAAATACTATACTGCACACCGAAAGAGCCATCGGAGAAATTAGACCAATTCCTATAACAAGTCATATACTCCAGCAAAAAAAAAAGAAATTTGGAAAGGGACTCACGGACAATATTAAATTGTTTCGTTCTTTCTATGAATTCCGAATAAAGTCTATATTTAAATCAAAAAGGCCAAAGCACCAGCTAGAGCAACACCAGCGGCACCAGCAACTTTACCGTTGTTCAAGCCGGCAATAGGTTGCGCAGCATTCTTACTGCTAGAGCTGTTGGAGCTGTTAGCAGCACTTACCAAACCAGTGAAAGCGACAGCGGAAACGATAACTTGAGATAACTTCATTTTTATTATAAGGGTCTTTTGTGTTTATATTCTTACTGAACTGCTCAATAAAAGACAGAAGTTGAAGATATCTCGATTAACTGCCACATTACAAGCAACCGGTTCTCCCTTTTTATATGTCAAAAACAACTTTCAGCAGCAGTTCCTTCCGTTTGCTAATTCTCTCATCGAACATAACATCCCTTATCACTCACTTTGTTCTCCGGCGCAGCCTGCAGCAACTGCTGGCCGAAAACAGAAAGGGGTTTACCCAAATAGGAAAGAGAACAGCACCGCCGATAAACTGCGCCTCCCTATTGGGAAATGGGCGCCACGGCGGCGCTAGCAAAGATGCGCTTATTATCCTATTATCACGGGTATTGCCCGCGTTCTAGAATAGTCAAGAAGGAACCGTTTCCGAGCCACGGGGCCACTGCCACTTTGAAAACAAACACACGTCACAGCCATGAAGATGCCTAGCATCATTTAGTCATACTGCGGTTGTTCTAAAGAAGAAAGATAGTACAAGAAAGTGGAAGGAAGAAATGGTGCGGAGAGAGCAGGGGTCCCGAATTTGGGGTCGCAAAGGGGAAACTTAATGACTTTTTAGCTCCCCACCCCTCCTTCCGTCCTCCCATCCTTCCTACAAAGTGCGATCCTCACCTCTTCAATTTCACACAGATCTTTACTCTTATTGTTTTTCCGAACCACTTGAATTTTACTACGCAATTTGTGCGCGCAAGTCAATTCAAAATCATAGAGGTTGGATATCAGGCTTGGGCCCCAGTGGGGTGATTCCGAGCAAATTGATCCGAGGCTGCGAGCGCGTATATCCGAGTTTTATGTGATTGAAGTCCGTTGTGCGCCGGAATGGTTCGTGGCACCAGTATAAGTTTTGTAGCCACGTGTATATATGGGGATAATCATCTCTGATAGTGCCGAAGTTGCACTTAAAATGCTGGTGGTATATCACGTCGAATCTTACTATTGTCGGGTAAAGCCTCACATCGGCCTCAGTTAGAGTGTCACCAATTACAAAAAAACGAGTTAACATCTTATCCTTGTTGGTCTTGCCATACTCCGTCTCTAATTTTGTGTACTTCTCTTTCAGAAGGTTTTCTAATTTGTCAAGATATTGAAAGAGGGTGGTTACTTCCCTCTCGTAAACTTCTGTGCTTTTTGCAAAACCAGCCTTGTATACACCATTGTTAATTTTATCGTACACCCAAGAATTGAACTCCGCTATCTGAGCCTCTAGACGTAAAGGTACTAGATCGATCAGACGATGTTGTTCGCTAACAAACTCGTCAAACGCAGACGAGTTCATTATTCTGATAATATCGCTGCTTTCATTATTGACTATCGTGCACGTTTTCAAGTCCCAGAGGACAGGCACTGTAACTGTACCATTGTAGGCAGGCTCTGCTTTTATATAGAGTTCGCTTAGTCTTTTGTACCCGTAATGCGGTTCATTCGTTCCGTCGATTGATAGGCGATGTGCATTATTGTCTACGCCGGCCACTGGGATGCTGTTACTCGAGTTTGCTGAGGTGATACCACCAGCAATGTCAAACCAGTGCCTTTCGTTGGTTTCTCCGTCTCGCGCTTCAAGAAAGCGCCAACCTTTGTCATCCAGATGCCAATGCACCACACTGCATCCAATTACAGACGCTAATCCCTTCAGGGCCCTAGTGATTAAGGTTCTTTGTGCCCACGGACATGGTAGTGCCACGTACAACCAATATCTCCCTTTGGCAGGCTTATATACTGGATGATCTACAGAGATGGTTTCTCTGAATGATGATGGTCGTCTTTTGAACTCATCTCTCTCTTTGCTGACTGATTTACTTGACATTGCTCTGTCATTGTTCGCACGAGAGGCAGATGTAGAAGAAATGAAAAGAAAAGAACAAAAAAACAAACAGAATTCTTTGAAACGCTATAAGGGTGTGCCATCACATTTTCCGTACTACATATTTATACACCTTGATACATAACCCATTATCTTCGCTAAAGTGGAACTCCTCGTCGCCGTCCCTTTGGCCATCTTCCCTTAAATTTTCTTGCCGACATTAAAGGGCCTAAAAAAGGGAAAAAACACCATAATAAAGGAAAATAGACAGTCCGTCCCGTGCCTTACTAAGCAACGTATTGAATTAGTGTTACTGCATAAAAAAAAAAAATCAATGCATGCGTATAAGAGGGAAATTTCGGGCAATTTGGCCCCCTCAGCTCAACATGTACCTCTATAGTTTCTTGTCGTTCTTTCCTTTAGCTTATTTTTCTTCTCGGTTTCCTCTGGGCTTGGAATGTCTTCTTGTGGAGACGCCAATGCCAATAACATCTCGTAAATAAAGGAACTCTTGCGCTCTGAAGTTTGTTCAGAGACAAGTTCTATATGATGGCAGACCTTTTCATAACTATGAATCAATTTTGTCAAAATGTTCTCAATGTCAACAATTAACAGCTGTGCTAAATCTAACTTCATCTCTGATCTGAAAACTACCCTCAATACTTCTTTTTCATCGGACCCATCTGTAGCCTTTGGTAATGGATAATTTGGAATTATCCAGCCCCTGCCTCTCAACAATGAGGAAAGAATTGCTTGTGGCACTTCCGGGTATTCTTCGTGAAACTTTTTGGATAACTTGAAAGCTACCAGCGGCACGCCTGGCTTGTATGCTTGTGGATGCTCCCAGTAGTCTTTAACTGATTTTGGTGTGGAATCATCTTCAATTTGTTCGTGGATACTGCTGACTATTTCGAAACAGCCAGGCAATTTGGACGAATTCAACAGTTCGAAAGAAAATGCTCTTGCGACAAATAAAGAATTCTGGAACTGTTTTCTGTATCCCGAATGACCAAGAGAAACAAAGTTGAAATATTGGTGGACCACTTGGAATCCTGGTCTTGAAAAATTCAAACCGAAAGTTTCCTCTACACCGCCAAGATACTTTAGCTTGAATCTCAATTCATCAGCCAATAAGGATTCATCTCTCCAAAGTACCCAACCCAACCCGGGAGTGGTTAGTCCAAACTTATGGCCACTGGTGTTCATACTAACCACACGTGGATGATTGAACCCCCAACGTTCTAAACCATAGGCTTTCATGTGTTCTTTCTCAAAACCGAATGGAATAATAAACCCACCAGAAGCTCCATCTGCATGAATTGGAATATCAATATTGCTCCAGTCAGGATGCTTGGCCTCAATTTGAGATAATACATCAGCAACCTTCTCTACATTTTCCAAATGCCCTGTGTAGGTAGTTCCCAAAATTACAAAACAGCCGATAGTATTTTCGTCAACATAGTCCCATAAGGAGTCTGGATCAAGCATATGGTGGCTCTTGTGTGAGACAGGAATCAATCTGCATTCCACCTCAAAATATCTCGTAAACTTCTCCAGCGCAACTTGGCATGCAGAAGACATTATAATGTTTGGTTTGGAAGCATCTTTACCAGCATCCTTCATTCTGTGTTCCCATCTTTTTTTCATGGCAAGTCCCCCCAGCATGATTGCCTCACTGGAACCTGTAGTAGCACAACCAATCGGTTCTTCGTCAGGATTTGCGTGCCACAATTGAGCCAGCATGGAAATACAACGTTGAGTCAGTTCAATCAATTGAGGATATTCATCATTATCAGCTAAGTTTTTAGTCAAGTTTTCGTCAATCAATTTTCTTGCCTGATCAGTCGTAAAAGTATTTACAAAACTAGCAAGGTTCAAGTGTGGATTACCATCAAGTGTTAATTCATTATGAATTAGTTGGTAGGACAAATCAGCAGGTAGTCCTTTCTTAGGAACGGAATATTTACTAGCCATGCCATGAGACCCATTATCCTCCATTTGGGTCGTTCTTTGATGATCACTTTGGATAGCAGATTTCCGAACGTTATTGGAAAGCAATTGCAAACCTGCAAGGTCGTGGACAACTTTCCCTGCGATACTCTCGAAGTTCTTTTGCTTAGTACTGTGTCTGTGTAGCATTATTACCTGTGGTCAGTTTGAATTGAGGATGGCGATATATGATCTTTTGGGATTTTTTGGCATAATGAGAAAGGAGGATTGTAAGAGTAAATCACAATACAACTTTTATGTTCTCTTATATATGCGTGTATTGTTGCATCACTTTGCTTAGTCCCCTTTTTCTGGTACGTGCCCCACCGGAACTATCCCTTTTCCTTATAAAATTCAACCTTGCTATTAAGGGTGAAAAAGTGATACTGAAGTAGAATACTATTAACCCACTTTTGAGAGGCAATAAATATCAATTTTTCAATAGGCGTGCGTTTTATACATCACTCTCATATAATTCAGAGATTATCTAGCTTTTACTCTTAGTAAGTGCTATAATCTACCTAATTACCCCGTGTTTTATGAATGTTACGGTTGAACATTTTTATGATAATGTACTTAGTAATGCAAATATCTGTGAGAGATGGGTGAATTTTGGGATAATTGTCGGGATTCCATTGTTGATAAGGCCAACATTATTAGATATATAGAATATACTAGAAGCTCTCCTCGAGGATATAGGAAGCCGAGGAATAGAACCCGTAATTCAACATAATTCTTCTATACTTTTATTGTCATTTTATATGTTGTAATTCATTATCCTATTACATTATCAATCCTCGCATTTCAGCTTCCTCTAGTTTCGATGACAGCTACTCATAACTTATGTCATCTTCTTACACTGTATATAACAGTACAATAGTAGTATGACTATTAGTAAATAGAGGATAGTTGGTTTCTATTCCAACACAATTCAATAATTATCTTATACTATTAACATGGTTACTATTCAAAGGATGATAGCTCGTATTTATCTCAACAAAAATCTCGAGAATCTTACATATCTCTAGTATGAATTATATTAACGTTTTTGATTTAGCGTTGGTAGGATGATGAATAATCTTAAGCGGATTTATCATATTGGAATTAAATTTATTAAAAACTGGGCGTGTGGCGTAGTCGGTAGCGCGCTCCCTTAGCATGGGAGAGGTCTCCGGTTCGATTCCGGACTCGTCCAACTTTTTTAATGTTGGGTAAGTAGTGTTGTTTTCACGTTCTATGTTGAACAAAATCAACCCAAGATCAGTAACCTTTTTATGATTTTTGCCTACTTCATGTCTGCTGGTTTGGCTATACTCCTATTATTGAAGTTTGATAGTTTCGCTATTCAAATCAACTCAGAATTGTGGCCACAGCAGGGAAAATGAAAAATTCTGATGAAGCGGAAAAAAATAGAAACGTCATAGAAAAATTTTGAATACTTTCACTTGATTTCTCTTAACACATAATATACTAAAAATTGTCTCCTGATAGGTTAAATTCCTTCTAAATAGTGAATAGGAAGGAAACAACTTGTTCTTAATGTCATTTGGTGGAATCAACACATTTCAACAGTATAACACAGATTTAGGGCTAGGTCATAATGGTGTTAGAATATCCTTAAACTACTTTGATGGTTCACCTGATCCAAGTCTTTTAAACTCTTTGTACTCGAACGAGTTGAAACTTATTTTCAAATCTCTTTTGAAGAGAGATGAAACAACAAAAGAAAAAGCTTTAACAGATCTTTCCAATTTAATCAAAGACTTTGACCATAATAAGTGCTTTTTCAATGACATTTTTCTTCTCTGTTGGTCACAGATATATGCTAAACTAATAATAAGTGACTACAAGGTTATTAGACTACAATCTCATCAAATTACTATAACTCTTGTCAAAACTCTCAAGAAGAAAATATCCAAATTTTTGAAGGATTTTATTCCCTTGATCCTGCTGGGTACGTGCGAACTCGATTATGGTGTGGCTAAACCCTGTTTTAATGAATTAGCAGAATGTTTTAACAAAGATCCGGCAAAGATCAATGCTTTGTGGGTTGTCTTTCAAGAACAACTATTGGATTTAATAAAAGACATTGTTGTAAACGAAAGTAAAGATAGCATTTCGGATGAACGTTATTCCAGTAAAGAAGAATCTGAATTTAGATACCATAGGGTCTTAGCAAGTGCAGTGGTACTGCTGATTAAATTATTCGTTCATAATAAAGATATCTCTGAACGTAAATCTCCCTGTATTGAAGAGATTCTTTCTGATGAATCAATCTGGAAGTTACTAAACTTGAAAAATGGGCAAAATACGAACACTTACGAAACCGTTCTTCAATTTATTGAGGTACTTTATGCAAGTGGTTACATGACCTCTCACAGAGATATAATAAAGTTGGCGGTGAAAAAATTACTGAAATCGCTTACACATATCTCATCAAAGAATATTTTAAAAGTATGCCCTGTTCTCCCATCAATACTAAATCTTTTGGTCACCCTAGATAATTATAACGATGGAAAAATTTGGACATACGATAAATCTTCTAAAGAAAAACTACTCGGATTTTTGTCTGTGTCATGTAATTCACCAACACCAGGATTTTTCAAGGGTGTATTGGCATTGTATTTGTCAACAAAAAGACACGGTTTACTTGATTATGACCTCGAATGGCTTCCAATTTGGCAAAAATCAATTCAAAAATTGAATGGAAAGAGCTTTTCTGGCAGAAACGGCCCTGTGATTCTCAATGAATTTTGGGTGAATTTCTTGAAGTTCACTGAGGATTCATCAGAAGACAAAGTGAAGAGAACAGTAGAATTAGAGATCTTAAATACCCTGTCTAGCGGGAGATCTTTAACTGAGCACACAGAATTAAATCACACTCTTTGTGGTGTCTTTCCGGCCTATAAGTGGGAGCAAAAAATTGAAGATTACTTTACATCAGATGATGAGACGAGGAAAAGAAAGGACAGTTTCGAAAAGAATCTTTTTGCCCTGTTGGTAATTTCCCCTAATAACGAATCTGCAATCAATTCTTTGTTCGATTTTTTTGTGCGCTTGATTGAAGCAGATCCTACAAATGTCTTTACCAAATACAATGGTGTATGTGAGGGTCTCAATTACTTTTTTGATTCTAAGATGGTTTTCCTAAATGAGAAAATAGGAAAATTCATATACGAAACTACGACGTTGGTTCAAGAATCAACTTATCAAAACTTTGCTGCTCTCATAATACTTTACTCGAATTCTATCTTTTTTGAGATGAATAATGATGCAATTATGTCGTTGGAAGACTTTTTTACTGTTGCTTTTTCCCTAAATATCCCGAAAGCATTAATTTTACACACAGTAAATGAGTTGAACAATAATGTTTACCAACAACTACTGAAATCAGATTCTCTCGAATTAGAGTTTTACGTTGAAGATTACATGAAAAATTATAAATTTGACGACAACGGGAAATTATTTAAAGGTAAGAGTAAATTTTTAAACCAGAAGACTATTTCTGCACTTTACCAAAGTGCAATTGCCAATCACCAGGTTGAATTGTTTTGCGCTAATTTGCCTCAGTTAGATGGAGAAATTACTTCTATGCTGTTGCTAAATACTGACTTTCTTTCTTATGCACTGTATGAAATTCCAGAAGAAACCAATGAAAAACTGTTCAAGTTATCATTACAGTTGGCCAAAGAAAATCCTAAAATTGCTAATAAATTGGCTCGGGTTATTTTACAACATGCTCAAAACCATTTTAGTCCTGTAGTGAAAACTAACTATATTAAACACTCTGTAGAGTTAATTGGCAACTGCAATGGGACTTCTTCAATATTCTTTCCCATTGACACAACTGAAATTTTCGCCAAGTATATGCCGTCGATTGATTATAGGTCATCCTTGGTGAGCCTCTTAGGTATTAATACGCATTTGTTTGTCAAAGAAGATAGCTCTATTAACTTAACAAACACGCAAAAGCTAATTAGGTATGCTCTGTTCTTAGATTCATTGCTCAAATCCCTACCAGACCACGTCAATAACCGTATTGTTATATTTATAACAGTAGTGTCCGAGCTAGTGACTGATTACAATTGCCTTTCAGAAGAACCAAATGATTCTTATTATGATTTCAGCTACACTCTTTTCAAATACGGCAGGGCCGATTTTGATTTTTCTGCTGTAATGGAAAGCATCATTCATCCTGCCAACAGTACTGATGCTTTATTTACCAGTGACATTGCAAAAAGTAACTATGTTTTCTTTTTTTATTATTCGAGGGTGTTATATAAGGTTTTATTGAACAGCAGTGACACGGTCTCATCTGCGAAACTAGATGGTTTACTACGATTGGTTGAAAGTCACGTAACTAACACCGTGAAGAAACAGGAATCTACCGATAAGGATTACCTGTCATGCGCTATACTACTTTCGGTATTTAATAGGGGAAACTCTAAAGATGCCATGACAAAATTAAGAACATTGCTTGCAGCTCAGTTGATTGGAATTGGTGAATTGGAACTAGTCAATCGCGAGTTTAAATCGTTAATCCTTTTGAATAATTTGTTGGATATCCCAGATGCAGATAACTATTTTGTTCCTATAGCACCGCAAAGGTTGAACATGGTATTCCGTTCAATACTGAAATGGTTGGATAGTGATCTTGCATATGAGTCTAGTTTTGTCACTGTTAGGTTGATACTACTTGAATTTTTTACCAAATTGATGAAGTTTGAAGGCGTTAGAGATTTGGGCGTAACAGCTTTTGAACTTTCGGGGAGATTGTTGGCCGATTCCCTATCAATGTGTCAAGTTGATGATACTTTATTCTTATTGGAGCTGCGCTCTTCCTGTTTGGACTTATACAATACGTTGTCGTTTAGTGTTTCCAAGAATGGTAAAGAAATCTCTGACTATAGCGATGAGATTCATGAGAATTTAATTGAAATGATCTTTTTACACTTTAAGAAAGAAAGAAACAATCAAGTGTCGACACTTTTCTACCAGAAATTGTACAAAGCCATTTCCTCCATGGAATTTAAGTACTTAAAACCGCAATACGAAAGAATATTTAATGTTGTTTTACACGACAAGAATGCTGATGGTAACATCAATCAATTAAGACTATTAATAACTTTGTTGGATTCTTTGGTCGTAAAAACGCAGCAAGATATTATAATTGAGTATGAGTTGAAGGTTCAAAAACAAATTGGATCAGATGAAGATGGCAGTGCTTCTGATAATGATGTAAGCTCCAAATATAAACTTCCTCTAGAGTTGTTACAAAAAGTCATCCATGAAGTGCCAAAAGAATATCTTGAGTATGAGGATAAAAAGTTCTTTATAAAATACTTGTGGTATTGGCATTTGATATTGATGTATTTTAAAGATACATCTTATAATATGAGGCAATTATTTATTGAGCAGTTGAAGGAAGCTGATTTGATTAATAAAGTTTTTGACTTTATTACAGATCAAATAGATTTACGAGATAATGACTTTTGGAAGCAGGTTGATTTTAATGAGATCTCAGGATATAAAATTATCGGAAATTATTTCTCTCCTTACAAAGAAGACATATTTGAAGAGTGTAAAAAACTGTTGGCTCATACACTTTATCAACTTTTCAATAATGTAGGTTCTTTGACGAGCATTTGGTGGTTGAATATAAAGGATAGATCATTACAAAATGATATCGGAAAATTTGTTTCACAATTCATCTCACCAATATTGATTAAGAACGAATTCGACGATATCAATAATAAAATGGACCGCTTGACGTCGAACGATGATGCATTGACTATTAAATTAAACAGTATTACTAATGAAGTGAAAGCAAGTTATTTGATTGATGAGCAAAAGTTAGAAATCTCCTTCAAGCTACCAAAAAACTATCCTCTAACAAATATTCAGGTTACTGGTGTCTCTAGAGTTGGTATAAGTGAGCAAAAATGGAAACAATGGATCATGTCTACACAACATGTAATTACTGGTATGAATGGATCTGTTTTGGATTCGTTGGAATTATTTACCAAAAACGTTCACTTGCAATTTTCTGGTTTCGAAGAATGTGCTATATGTTACTCTATACTGCATGCCGTGGATAGAAAACTGCCTTCGAAAACATGTCCTACTTGTAAGAATAAGTTCCATGGGGCATGCCTTTACAAATGGTTCCGGTCATCGGGCAACAACACATGCCCATTATGTCGTAGTGAAATTCCATTTAGAAGATAAGCTGATGTATATAAACTTTATATAGACGTATCATAATTTTGTGAGCAAAACTGTTTCCAATATAATTTTATTTACATTCCAATATCATAAATTCCAACCCTATATCTTGTCTATCAACCCTGTCACCCGGATCTTGTGTGAAGTTCTTTTTTTCAAGATTTCAAGATAAAAGTCGAGGTTAAAATGAACAATGGCTTTCAATTCAAATTTACTCTTATGATCATTTGTTAGTTAAAGAAAAATAAGCATTGATGGAATTCTATTGATTATCCCCTATTTCCAGAAAAGACTTATCTTAGACATAACCAATCAAGATCATTTTTTGTTCTGTTTCTCAAAGTGTCTTTTTTTTTTCTTTCAACTCTTCATCTATTCAAGGAAACTTGATTATATTGCATTTCAGTTATGCGATGCACTTTGAACATTTTAACTTTGAATCAATGTACCTCACTATGAACATGTTCTTTTCTGATGACCAAATAAAGATATTCTAGTATAGTTATGAAGGTTTTGAATGAGCACCGATGGAGGGATGTATTTAGGCGATGAGGATGAAAAAATGAAGTTGAGATTTCATGGAGGCGTAGGAAATAAAATAGTGATAAATGGGTTTTCTGCTTGACTGTATAGCATGATTGAGTTTTTCAGTCGTGTCTATGTTCAAGTTTATGGTATTCTGTGGTTGATTCCGTTGATTTCACACGTTTCACATCCATATAGTGTGTCAACTGAAACTCTACGTTAAGGATTATTATAAGGAAATTTTCAATTTGTTTTTATTTTATTTTTTTACTCTTCGTGATTTTTCTTCTGTTCTTTCTCCTCGTCTTTTCTGAATACATCTTCTGCACATTGGTTTTTATTCATTGTTTTCTAATTATGTTGGCAGCTTTTTTTGTGTTGTAGTGATTGGCGTGGGCGGGGCTTCATTCTTCCAAACTTGGTGTACTATAGTGCAATGCATTATAGTTTGCAATGATGGAGTTGCTTCGGGTACTGAAATGGAGAGGAGACGGAAATATAAAGGAAGGAATGGATGAGAAATAAAAACGGAACAAGAAATTGATTAGGTATGGTTATGCTTTATGCGTATTTTTATTACTAGAAGTTCGGGAGATTTGATGGTTTACAGAAGTCATAAATTCAAATATCCCGTTTAATCGCTCATCTATTAAAATTAATAGTAGAATGTAGTTTCATACCCGGGAGAAATTCATAGCGTAGATTATACTTTAGTATTATCAATTGTCTTGCTGAAATGAAACTGAAACATGTTTGTATGTAATGTAATTTATTAATTATTAATTGACTGTATCTATGGAAGGGGGAACCATGCGTTGTGCAGGTAGTTCAAGCATTTGCAAATCGATGCTCTTTAAATTGAAAAGGTTGTCGTCGTGAATGTGGGAGGCGGAAAGTAAGAAACACGTGTTCTCTCAGGTGTTTTCTTTGTAAACTCTTTCCACGTCTGGCTTGACAACGGCTAAGATATCTCTTCTCTTTAATTTCTGGGCTGATGTGACAAGCCCGTTTTCAGGGGTCCATTCTTCTTCGAAGAAAACAATACCACATAGTAATTCAATACCGTTGAGGCCTTGAGATTTAGCAGTTGCGAGCATATCTTTGCAAACTGCGTCTTGAAGTTTCTTTTCGTGAATATAGCTTTCAACATCCTCACCAGGCACCATTATACCTAATTGGACAGCCAATTTAGATAAAGGCCCTAAATTAGGGACCACAATACCGACTGGTTTAACTTTATTTTCATCAGCATAAACACAAATGTTTTGGACATAAGAATTTGATCTGTAAATGGATTCTAGTTTTTCCAATGCAATGTATTCACCATTTAAGGTCTTGACTAAATTCTTCTTTCTATCAATGATTTTTACTTGTCCTTTAGGGGTCCATTCAGCAATATCACCGGTACGGAACCAGCCATCATCGGTAAAGGCCGCAGCAGTTTCCTCAGGGTTCTTATAGTATTCAGAACAGATGGGTGCACCTTTTAGGAGCAACTCACCTTGGTTATTCTTTGCAAAATAACCTAAATCTTCGACATCTACCAACTTAGCAGTGATGGATCCAACAAGATCACCGGCAATTCCATAATCGAAATGGTTAGGTTCTAAAACGCAAGCATTGGCTACACCTTCGGTGAGCCCATATCCAATGAGCATAGGACACAGAACATTGGAGAGGAATTTCTGAGCATCTATGCTGATTGCAGATCCACCGTTCAAAATAAATCTAAGCTGTCCACCGGTGGCTTCTCTGATTCTCTTAAAGATCAATCCACTCAAAAAGTGGCTGCATGGTAAATTTCTTTCCTTTAAAGCATAGACAGTCCAGAAAATCTTTTGAGACAAACCGGGCAATTCGTTGATCTTAGCCAAGATACCCTTTCTCACTGTTTCCCAAACTGCTGCGACACCAACCATTACGGTGGGCTTGAACTCCATCAAGTCACCCTGGCAGTTATATGTGGAAGTGGGTGTTAAAGTCTTGACGGTGGCGTAACCCAGAATACCATTCCAGTAAAAGGCTTCGAATTCAAAGGTTAACTCAAAAATGTGAGCCAATGGCAAGAATGCAATGATACGGTCTGATTCGCCAATCCATCCGATGACGTTGTGACCCACACCACCGATACCAGCAACAATGTTATAATGTGTCAATACCACACCCTTTGGTGTACCAGTGGAACCTGAAGTGTACATGATACAGGCCAGATCTTCCGGCTTGGGGAAATGCAATTCAACTTCATCTTTGGCCTTTTTACCTATCCCGATGATTTCATCAAAACTATAAATTTCTATGTCTGGTCTCACTTCTTTTATCTTGTCAACAGCATCCTTGGCAGCTTTATAAAGCTTACCGTTTTGTCTTTTGTCACTAGGATCGATGGGTTCGTTGTGAATGACAAATTTGATGTCCTTGGCGGTTTTCAAGGGCACCACCAAGTTGGACAATAGCTGGTTATCCGTGAAAATGGCAACGGACTCCGTTTCCACCATGGAGTGAATCAAACCGCTCTCACCCAAAGTGTCGTATGCGGTGACCACGGGAATACCTTGAGACATGCAACCAAGGAAAGTTTTCATCCATTTATGAGAGGTAGAGGCAAAAATGTGTAATTTATTTTCACCATTGGGTTTAACACCAATCTTTATCAGCCCACGGCCAATGTCGTGCATCACGCAGAGCATTTCCTCATAGGTCATGGTTTTGTAAGGGCTCAGTTCGTAGTACAACCATGTCTTTTCGATAGGCTTATCCTTTCCGTCTACTCTCTTGACTATAGTTTTCTTTGTCTCATGTATATCGATAATATCTCTCCACGCCATACCATCTCTTTTGCCACCTCTGGTAAAACATTCCAGGGCAAATTCGTACAGCGTCGATGCAGATGAGTTTATGGGTCTAGTCAAAGGTTGGTCTCTGACCCTGATATTCCTTCTTGGAGCGGTTTCGTGCTCGTTGGCCGCCTCGCCAACTGCAACGGAGTATTGTTCGGTCATTAATGCGTGCTTTTTAGTTTTTCAAGATACTAGTGGAAAAGAGTAGAGAGAAAATATGATGCTGTGTTACTAGCGCTACTTCTTTTGTATTCTCGCTTTTATGTCGACTCAGAACGGGGTTGTAAACAAAAAAGAAAAGAATGATCACTTTATTGTCTATCTGTTGAGCCTTATCTGAAAGAGGTAGAAGAAAGATGGGCTGTTTTTGTTGGGGTAAAGCGGCGGCGCGAATGTTGTTAACGCTGTGAAAAGAATGTTGAAGAGAAAGAATAGGGCTAAGAGTGGAAAAAACAAGACGAAGACGAATGAACATTAAAAAAATGTTTAGAATAGAAAAGTACATCACCGACAATCGAGGGTTTCTAATTGATGGGTACATCCTTGGGAGCTTATATAACTTTACCGTTACTTGGCAAAGATGGTTGAGCTGGGCGGTTGGTTTGGTCTTTTTTTTTTTTTTTTCTGCTATTGCAGTGATGGTTTTTGTTGGGAAACGGCACACGCGCGCAGCCAAAAAGCCGAAGAACAACGAACGGGTCTTTAGTTTAAGCGCCCACTACCAACAACCGCCCAACACAGTTACAGAGTTGAGGGCAGGGGATGCAACAATTATCTCGGCATCGAATCCGCGGAGCAAGCATCGGCCCTGATTGTGTTTTGGTTTGTCCTGTATTGTTATCCTGTGTGATTTTGATCTCTTCGTGTATTGTTGTGTATTGTTGTGTATTGTAAATTATGTATTGTTGTGTAAACTATTGTGTTTGAGGTCCCTGTCGGTTTCTTGGTGGTAATATATCGGCGCCTGACCAAATCCAACAAAAGCTGGCTCGCCCGCGCGAAAGAAAGTGCGTTGACGGTGAGTGCAGAACTGAGGGCAAAGAGACAGACATGTGAAATAATGATGCGGTAGTAGGTGGTGCTTTGCACAGTGGGAGAGGATACATACAAACATACATACATACATACATAGACGGGTATAGTAGTGCTCCGCACAAAGAAATATACAAGAAGATTTACAAAGGAATATTAATATTAGCGATGGGCTTGTTTTCATTTGATGGTGGTAAGAAGGAATCTCAACCCCCTAATACCCGTTCGCAGAGAAGGTTGTGTTGGGAGTCCAGGGATGCCTTCTTCCAGTGTTTGGACAAGGCAAATGTCTTGGATGCAATGGATCCCAAGAACAGCAAGAGTGTAAACGCACAGTGCAAGGTGGAGAATGAAAGGTTTGAAGAAAATTGTGCTCACAGCTGGATCAAATACTTCAAGGAGAAGAGGGTCATCGACTTCAAGAGGGAGGAGGCCATCAAGAAGATTGAGGAAGAAGCCAAACAAAGGGAACAAAAGCAGTGATTTATAAGGTCGCATCAACATATATATTCGTATATAAAATTAGACAGAAAGGAAATGATTGAAGGATATTCATGTATATATTACAAACGGAAATTTTATGTTTTTTTCTTCTCGTGCAAAACTTGGTTTGATTTAAGATATATGTGAAAAAAGATAAAAAAAAAAGGAAGAAGAAAAAATCGAAGTTATGCTTAGGCGGTAACAGTAATAGTCTCATATTTAGTCTCAGTAATTGTTGTAGTAAGACCTTCTAGTGGGTTCACTTCTCTCTTGTTTTTAGAAGATGAACCGACATCGAATACTTCGATGTTGGCCTTGGCGCCGTTTCTGGCAGTGACCACACAGAAGTTTCCACCGCCGGCCCCAGAGGAGCCACCGCCAGAACTCGTCACCTCGTTAACTGCATTGGAACTTGGGTCTATGGAGCATGGTAGGCCTTCACACTGAGATTCATCTTCACAAGTAATCCTAATACCGAAGGAGGGTCTTACGTTTTTGAACGGACATGACGGTTCTAAGTAGACCGGATTCCAACCGATTTTCACGAACGTGTTTTGGTTGTCATCCATGTTGGAGCCCGCTACGAATGGGGCCCAATTTCCTTGTGGATTGGCACTAGTACCCCACTGACATGCGTCTTTCACGCTTACACCTGGAGCATTCACGTAGTAATGCGATGCCGTGGAGGCCCAGTAGTCTGTACCAGGTACGGCTAAAATTTGCTTCGATCCGGAGCCAACTAAGGTTGGAATCAACATGGCTTCATTGCCCGGTAGCACAGTCTGACAAAACGCAACGTCACCGCTGTTGGCGTTGTTTTTTGCTACAACAGTCCCTTTCCCATCATAGCAGTAGTCTTTATCGCTATTCGGTTTTTGCAGGTTACCATTTGAATCACAGTATAGCCCACCGTTTTGGCACTTGGGGTACGAGTACGTTGTGGCCGAAGGGTCCCATTGTCCCATTAGCTGTCCTGGCTTACACGCGTAGGGACACCATGAACCATAAGAGCATTCTTGGTCAGGACTCATTGCCCATCCTGCGTTGGACCCATCTTTTTGTACCGCTACCATTCCATCGTAATTGGGGAAGCTACATGTTCCTCCACGTTTGGCGTGGTCGTGGTGATCCTGATTTGTATTTTCCGTCACTTGGATACCGGGCGATGGCGCGGCGGTCGCCGTGAACACAGCAACGCTCAAAATTGACAATACTGAAGATGGTGTCAGTAATTTGGAAAGTAACATTCTGATTATTCTTGGTTGGAAAGCTCAGTAATACGTGTTCCTAGAGTACTATTTGTAGAGATAAGATTGCATTATATTATTAGACAGTGGAGGCAAAAACATACAGAAGTGTTTCCGTTTTATATGTGAGAAAGAGCTAAATAACTGACTAAAAAAGAAACTTAATGACCGCTCTTCCTTCCACCGCTACATTGCCTGTCACGATCGATTGAGCCACCAAACAAGAAGAAGTAGAAGCAGAAGTACAAGTAGAAGTAGAAATGGAAGTAGAAGTAGAAAAAGAAAAAGAAAAAAAATAAAAAAAAAAAAAGAAAGAAAACATTTAAGATTTCTGATTGCGGACCCGTTATTGCGTGTTTATATTTGGGAAATAAGAAAGTAGAACTGCCATGGGACCGGTAGATTTACATCCTGCAGAAGAAATGAAGGCAGGATCTTTGTCACATAAAAAGAAACATGTCTTGGTCATATAGTTACAGATCGGTGCAGGTCCCGATATATAAGCTTTTGCGTTAGGTTCTGGACTCTTGACGTCTCCGCTGTACTACACCCTTTTTACTAAGGGAACGAACTTCTGGCTAGGTTCAGCCAGGCCCCGCTTGAGTAACTTGCCTCACTGCTGAGCCTACTTTCTAAGCGCAACAAATCTCCACTTCTTTCTCTTTCAGGCGCAGTACAGCGTGCTGCTCCTGCAACATCAATTCCATAGAAAAATACATCATTTCAACGGTAACACATCACAAATGATATTATACCTTTTCTCACTCAACTTAAAGAAGTCAAAACTCTATTATGATTCTCTTGGCACAGACCCATACATCACCAATTAACCGCATTTTACTTGAAAGAAAAATGCCGTTCTTGTTCTGAAAAATTAACACCCCTCTCTTTCCTTCTTTAGAAGGCCTTGAAGGTAAAGAAAGAGTTGGGTGCTGCATCGCTTGAAACTTCTCGTTGTTAAATCCCCGGTGTTCAAGGATTCCATAAAAGCGTAATAACATTCAGAGTCTTGGCGCGGATTTTTTATCTTATTGATAACTGTATTCAAGCGTACTAGAAAGCAATAGAGTAATGATCACCGGTAAAGAATTGAGAATTATTTCTCTTTTGACCTTAGATACGGGGTTTTTCCTGTTGGAAATCACCATAGGTTATATGTCACATTCTTTGGCCTTGATTGCTGATTCATTCCATATGTTAAATGACATCATATCTCTTTTAGTCGCACTTTGGGCAGTAGATGTGGCCAAAAATAGGGGTCCAGATGCGAAATACACCTATGGATGGAAGAGAGCTGAGATTTTGGGTGCATTAATTAATGCTGTTTTCCTAATTGCCTTGTGTTTTTCCATCATGATTGAAGCTTTACAAAGACTGATTGAACCTCAAGAAATTCAAAACCCAAAATTGGTTTTGTATGTTGGTGTAGCTGGTCTCATTTCTAATTTCGTAGGTTTATTTTTGTTTCACGATAGTGGTAGTGGCAGTTTACATTCACATTCTCATGGTTCTATGGAAAGCGGAAATAACGATTTTGACATCGAATCTAGTGTTACTCATTCCCACTCTCATTCATCTCTTCCAAACGATAGTTTGACTATCGATGAAGATGCTGTTTCGAGTCCTGGACCTTCGGAACATATTGGCGAAGTGCTACCGCAATCAATAGTAAACAGGCTATCAAATGAAGGTCAACCACTACTGGACCATGACGATCATGAAGACGACCATGGATCGAAGAAAGCTCGTCACCGTTCTTTGAATATGCATGGTGTCTTCTTACATGTCCTAGGTGATGCCCTGGGTAACATTGGTGTTATTGTAGCTGCTTTGTTCATTTGGAAGACTGAATACTCTTGGAGATTTTACTCGGATCCAATTGTGTCTTTGATTATAACTATTATTATTTTTTCTTCTGCCTTACCCTTATCGCGTAGAGCCTCAAGAATCCTACTTCAAGCTACCCCATCCACAATTTCCGCAGATCAGATTCAAAGAGAGATTCTGGCAGTACCTGGTGTGATTGCGGTTCATGACTTCCATGTCTGGAATTTGACTGAATCTATATACATTGCGTCTATTCACGTTCAAATAGACTCTACACCCGACAAATTCATTAGTTCCGCCAAATTAATAAGAAAAATCTTCCATCAACACGGTATTCATTCTGCTACTGTTCAACCAGAGTTTGTCTCTGGGGACGTCAATGAGGATATTCGTAGAAGATTTTCTATCATAGCTGGTGGTTCGCCGTCCTCATCTCAGGAAGCTTTCGAGAACAACGGAAACGCTGGGAACGATAAAAAAAAGCGCTCCCCTACCGCCTATGGTGCTACTACAGCATCATCTAACTGTATTGTCGACGATGCTGTAAATTGTAATACTTCTAATTGTCTGCAATAAAGATACATAAAAATGGGAGACACTCGGGAAGCATTTACTTCAGAGACTATATATTACTTTCTTTACTTAATCTTAAACATATGATAAGAAGATAGTTTTTTTGCATGCGAACGCTGTGTTAATTAATATATCCCACACTGTTATCTGATTATAAATCTAGACTTAGTTATACATATTATACATAAAGACGTTTCTAAACTTCTTTTCTGAGACTGTAAACCCGAACACGCAACCCCCATACATCTAAGGTATTTTTCGTCACTTTTGTCTTTCGTTTTTTCAGATTGTTTTGCTTTCAAGCCCGCCTGGAAGAAAACAAAAAGTGCTCTCTTCAGTGCGGCACTACAGAGGAGGAGCGCCCACTGTCCAGTAGTCATTCCCTTCTAGGCTCGGCTCTGTTGCATCCCACTAAGTCCACTCCAACAACTTCCACTATCGATATGGCGCGCCTAGCGTAACCCCATACCAGGTACTTGCTTATCCCCTTGTGCACCAAGTCACACCGTGGCAAGGTATCGCCAAATTTCATTTTAAACATTAAGATTAAAGAATTTGGACAGTTTTTAACGAAGAAAGTAGCTCCTCAAGTCTTTAAAGGAAAAACAGTGCGGAAAAAGTGAGTAAATACCTACTAAACATGACACAAAAATGGGAGAGTAATGCCGCCAACATCGCAGAACAGGGTTTGACATCATGATGATATTAATAACCTCACGGCAAAAAAGCTTTTGCTATCACAATGGAGGTAGTTTTTGCTAAGAGTACGATTTTTATACGCGGTATTTCGAAAAGGAAATAGCCAATTCGTTGTTAATGAAAGAAACGTAAGATGAAAATGTACCATATCGATATAAAGGACACATTTCTTCTGAGAAATATAATTATAGCAAAGGTTCACACATATTTCTGAGTGCATCTTGTCTGAAACCCTGAAACACTTGAACAAGAGTTTACCTCATGGACTATGAATTACTCAAAGTAAAATTTATACTGATTTCATGCTGCGAATGATGGAATGAATGGCTCTTCCATAAAATTTAATTTCACCACCGTTACAAGCGCTTTTTACTAACATTCAAATTCATGATTTTTGCATAAAAAAATCTCTGTTCTTTTATCAGTGGCTCACTTTAAAGAATACCAAGTTATTGGCCGTCGTTTGCCAACTGAATCTGTTCCAGAACCAAAGTTGTTCAGAATGAGAATCTTTGCTTCAAACGAAGTTATTGCCAAGTCTCGTTACTGGTATTTCTTGCAAAAATTGCACAAGGTTAAGAAGGCTTCCGGTGAAGTTGTTTCCATCAACCAAATCAACGAAGCTCACCCAACCAAGGTCAAGAACTTCGGTGTCTGGGTCAGATACGATTCCAGATCTGGTACCCACAACATGTACAAGGAAATCAGAGACGTTTCCAGAGTTGCTGCCGTCGAAACCTTATACCAAGACATGGCTGCCAGACACAGAGCCAGATTTAGATCCATCCACATCTTGAAGGTTGCTGAAATTGAAAAGACTGCTGACGTCAAGAGACAGTACGTTAAGCAATTTTTGACTAAGGACTTGAAATTCCCATTGCCTCACAGAGTCCAAAAATCCACCAAGACTTTCTCCTACAAGAGACCTTCCACTTTCTACTGAACTGTGCATATTTAAAATTTTAAGATAAATATTATCTAATACTTTTATTAGTTTATTTTTATGTATTACAAATTCTGTAGAATTCAATAATTTCAACATTTCATGAGGGACTGAAAAATAACTTGGATTCAGATGTTTTTCAGATGATCTATAAGATATGAACGTATGAAAAGATAAAAGTTGATAATCAGCGGCAGTGGATATGAAACAAAGAGGAATCATGTCGAAAAAATAGCAAAAGTTTCAAAGATTATTGATTTACGCAACCAATTAAAGAAACAACAAGATAATGTACAATACACGCTAATGTTTGGCAACTGGGGTTTCACCAGTCATTCTGGCGACAAATTCCTTTGCCATATCGCCAAAACCCACCATGAAGACGGTCTGCCAGATACCTAAACCAATTCTTGGGGTGACACCACGGTAAAGACCCTTGAGACCGTTTGATTGATAAATGTACTTAAATGTCTTGCCAACAGTCAGATTCTTGGGTCTGTTTGGATCTTCCTTCTTAGATTGCATTTCAACTCTAATAACTTCAATTGGTTGATTCCAAGCACTCAAACCACCACCTAAAGCACTAGCACCAATCTTTTCGAAAGGGTTCAACTTGTCATCCTTGTTGGTTTTCCCGGTTACTTTTCTGATACCATCTTCCACTAGTCTAGATAAACCGAAACGAGACCCCCAATTAGTCATTTGTCTAATAGCAACAGCATTCACACCCTTATTAATACCTCTGATACCTTCCTTTTTATAAATATTCTTGAACACACTCCAGGAAGATTGCGGGACACCACCTGCAGAGGCAGATTTATGTCTAGTAATTTCCACGGTTTTCATACAAGTACAGAACCCCATGGTCAAGTAAGCTTGAGTGACACCGCCTGTAACACCACCTAGTATACCTGATGCGAAGTTGTTTAGACCCAAACTTTTGAATTGATATTCGGCCTCAGCTGACACGAACAGAAGCACTGCTCCCTTAGTGGAGGCTTCGATCCATGCCCATGGAATCAACCCTTGGTAGTAACCCAGTATACCACCTCTTGACCAAACGTGCTTGACAGACTCCAAAAATGTCAAGTTTCTATTTGCAGCCATTGTTGTCTTAACAACCTCCAAAGGCTGACCTAGCGTAGTCACCTCTGACAAGTTTAAACAAGCACCCAATAGGATATTAGAAAACGAGACTGGTTTCTTCTCTATTACGGTTCCTGTAGCAGCATTAGTAGTAGATGTCATAGTGATGATGAAATTGTGCTTTTTTATACCTTTACCTGTGCAAAAAACTTATATAAAAGACAATATCAATGCTGTTCTTTTTTTTTATCTCAAAGAGGGTATATTATATATACCGGAAACAAGTTAAAACAATGATTTGAGCTAAGCAATTTCGGACTTTGTAGAATGCAAAGACTAAGTACCTGAGAGATTCACTTTACCAGTTTTTTCAAATATCCTTAGATTTCTCGAGATATATAAATATTACAAAACGCAAGATCTATGCCAGAGATTAATGCAATTTTTTTTTTTTTTTTTAACAGTGCGATATCTTGTCACAAGTGTTTACACAATGGAATCAAGGAAGCTCAAGCGTGAGTCCAAAGAAAGACCCAGGTTTGTTGCCCTGTGCATTTAGCCAATCATCTTTTTCTTTGCGTGATCTTTATCAGCGGTGGGTGATTCTCTGCCTTCTTTGGTGAAAAAGCCATGATCTTCACGTTATCGCAGCGGAATTTTCTGGGCTAGTTCTAGGTCTGGACAATGAAGAAAGCTAGGTTAGATAATAAAAAAGTAGGGTGTGAGTGATGTGAAGTAGTGTGAATAAAGGGCCTTTTTGGAAGAAATGGAACCCTATTCTATTGTAGATTACTGAATATCATATACTAACAGTTGGGTCTGCAGAAATTGCAAAAGTGATAAATGTAAAGCAAAGCTCTTATCTAGAGCCTGAGTACTAGATCATACGGGGTAGTGGTGAAATGGCCAGGACCAAATCTAGGAAACGTTCAGGAAATAAGCATAATAAGAATGGATCTGTACTAAATAGCAGAGCCGAAATCGCCGCCATGATAGATGCAAGAAGAGTCGAACATAACAAGAAGGGTGAGACGGCTAGCAACAAAGAATCGATGGAAAAATTTGTGGATGAGAAACTAGAAAAAGAGTTCGAGAACGTCTTGCAACGATTTAAATTGCAAAAGGGCGGCGCTGCAGCGAAAGAAATTAGAGAAGATAAAGAGAGTAATGAGGTCGCTCTTGCCGAGGAAAAACCTGTTATGGACATAAAACATACACTGGATGATGAGTTTGAGGATACCTCTTTGGACAACAGTGAGGAGCAGTTTTCAGCTAGAAAACGTAGGAAACTAGAAAAACCATCGCTATCGCAGCTGAAAAGTCAGGTACCGTATCCTCAAGTTATAGAATGGTACGATTGTGATGCAAGATACCCAAGCTTACTAGCTTCCATAAAGTGCACCAAAAACGTTATTCCCGTTCCGAATCACTGGCAATCTAAGAAAGAATATCTCTCTGGCCGTTCTTTATTGGGTAAAAGACCTTTCCAGCTTCCTGACATTCTCAAAAAGACAAATATAGAACAGATGAGATCGACGCTTCCGCAAAGTGGGCCGGATGCTCACGACGGAATATCATTGAAGGAGGCCTCAAGAGCAAGAGTTCAGCCGAAAATGGGTACTCTCGATTTGGATTACAAAAAATTACATGACATATTCTTCAAGATAGGAGCTAACTGGAAACCTGATCATTTGTTATGTTTCGGTGATATCTATTATGAGAATAGGAATCTTTTCGAAGAGGCTAATTGGAAAAGAATGGTTGACCGTAAAAGGCCCGGGAGAATTAGCCAAGAACTTCGTGCTATCATGAACTTACGCGAAGGACAGTTACCACCGTGGTGTATGAAGATGAAAGATGTTGGATTACCTTCGGGATATCCTGATTTGAAAATCGCCGGTTTGAATTGGGACATAACGAATTTAAAAGGCGATGTTTATGGTAAAATAATCCCACACCATCATTCAAGGGCCAACAAGCAGCCTACAAACTATTTTGGTACATTGATTTCTTTTGAAGTTCCTGAAGTTGAAATTTTAGGTGGAAATTCACAGAGAAATGTGGAGAATGGGGTCCCAGATGGGAAAATTAACGAAGAAACAGAGCTTAAAATAGATCACGCTCAGGACGACACATCTGAAGCGATAAACTTGGAAAGAAAAATCGAGAAAAATGAAGATGAATCCGAGAGAAAGCTATATACTGTATTGAAATAATTACTAAATATTGCACGGGTACTTCGGTATTACAAAATTTTACGTATGGTGCCATTTTTGATGTACCAGTTTTTTTCTTTTCTTAATGCGGCCCTAAAATATACTGAAATTTTTCAAGAGCTCATCGCAAAATTTATCTCAGTTCATATTATTATAAACAAGGATTCTTGTTTGTAATATGTTAGGCGGATGTGCACATAGAACAAAGAGAACTGACATCTGTGCAAGCTTTTCAAACAATGGGCTCAAAAGTAGCAGGGAAAAAGAAAACTCGAAATGAAAATAAAGAGAATAATAGCAATCGTTCACAACAACAAGAAAATACTAATATAAGCGATTCTTTGAAAGGAAATGTCAAGGTGTCAGATTATGACTATCTTGAGGTTATTCAATTAGAGCATGCTGTAACTAAATTAGTCGAATCTTATAACAAAATAATCGAACTTTCACCAAATTTGGTATCTTATTATGAGGCTGTAGATAATCAAGATAAAGTGCCAGTTCAGATACTTCCTTCTCTATCACGTTATCAATTAAAACTAGCTGCTGAGTTAAAAACACTGCACGATCTTAAAAAGGGCCCTATTTTGAAAGAAATTAGTGGTTATGAGAATGATTTTGATAGTGAACGTAAGCAACCAATATTGCGAGAAATTAGCAAACCCGATATAGAAAAGTTAGAAAAGTTAGAACAAATTAGGAGGGAAAAGAGAAACACTGCTGACATTAATGTGTATGAAGATTTAAACGTGAGGGAAGAAGATGAAGAGGAAGATGAAGGTGAAGACAGCTATGATCCAACAAAAGCTGGTGATGTCGTTAGGACCGCCAAATGGCCTCCAAAATTGCCAGAAATCCAAGATTTAGCGATCAGAGCTAGGGTTTTCATTCACAAATCCACCATTAAAGATAAAGTGTACTTGTCTGGATCAGAAATGATCAATGCGCATAACGAAAGGCTAGAATTCTTAGGCGATTCGATCTTAAATTCTGTCATGACGTTAATCATTTATAACAAGTTTCCAGATTACAGCGAAGGCCAGTTATCAACACTAAGAATGAATTTGGTAAGTAACGAACAAATCAAACATTGGTCAATAATGTATAACTTTCATGAAAAACTGAAGACAAATTTTGATTTGAAAGATGAGAATTCCAATTTCCAAAATGGAAAACTAAAATTATATGCGGATGTGTTTGAAGCCTACATCGGTGGTTTGATGGAGGATGATCCAAGGAACAATTTGCCCAAAATAAGAAAATGGTTAAGAAAACTGGCAAAACCTGTAATTGAAGAGGCCACTCATAGTCAAGTTGCCTTAGAGAAGACGGACAAGCTTGATATGAATGCCAAACGGCAGTTATACTCTTTGATCGGTTATGCATCATTACGTCTACATTATGTTACGGTAAAGAAACCAACTGCGGTTGATCCTAATTCTATAGTTGAGTGTAGGGTTGGTGATGGTACCGTTTTAGGTACAGGTATAGGCAGGAATATTAAAATTGCAGGTATCAGGGCTGCAGAAAATGCACTTCGTGACAAAAAAATGTTAGATTTCTATGCGAAACAAAGAGCTGCCATTCCTAGGAGTGAATCTGTGCTGAAGGATCCTTCACAAAAAAATAAGAAAAGAAGGATATCAGATACAAGCTGAAAAAGCTTTTTTCACAAGATAATAGTAAGAATTGCATAGATTTTCTTTAGCCATATAACTATCAAACATGTGCACTTCATAACCAGTTTATGAAATGGTAGATGATTGTTTTTTTAATGCAAAGCCAAAAATTACACTCCAAATTACTAGCTCAGGATGCACAGTCTTGATAACTGTAGTATATAGGCAATACAGCGTACAAATAACGTACAATAAGAGTATAACAATATCGTACCTTAGAATTATATACCTTAGTCTAACAATATTGTGAAGCCGGTGAATTTTGAGATAATTGTTGGGATTCATTTTTTGATTAAGGTAATACTATTCACACAGAATATACTAGCAGTTCTCCTCGAGGATTTAGGAATCCAATTTATGGAATCGGTAAATCTACATAATTCTGTATATACTTTTATTGTCATTTTATATGTTGCCATTCATTATCCTATTACGTTATCAATTCTTGCGTTTCAGCTTCCACTAGTTTCGATGACAGCTTCTCATAACTTATGTCATCATCTAACACCGTATGTGATAATACACTAGTAGTATGACTACTAGTTAATAGACGCTAATTGGTTTTCATTCCAACAATTCCAACATGATGATAGCTGCTCTTTATGCCAACATGATGAAAACATCACTTCCCTAAACTGCCATCTAAAAACAATTAATGTGAATCCTATCATCTAACAATGAAATTAAATCATTGTAATAACTGCTCGCGTGGCGTAATGGCAACGCGTCTGACTTCTAATCAGAAGATTATGGGTTCGACCCCCATCGTGAGTGTTTTTTGCTGCTTTTTAATATCATAATACGAGTGGCTTTTACCAGAAATCTGCCACCGGAGAATCATGACATACTTATCTATGTAGCACATAAAGATATTCACTGAAAAAAAGAAAAAAGCCTAAATATTAGAATACAATAAAATTTTATGTTTGACGCGTTCTAAAACAACATCCACACAGCACCACCAATTAGAACACTCAGTATGATTGCTGTGATGATGGCGGCACCAGCGCGATCACCCTTTCTGATGTTTAGATTATTTTGTAGCACATTAGTAGTGGATGAGTTCATCCCAGCGTTAGCATCACCTTTGGATGTGCCACCATTATTTTCCTTATATGGGGCCGGTCTGTCATGTATTAAGAGATTTTGAATAACTTCTAAAGCATTCATTTGTTCACCTAACCCATAAAAATCATCATTGGTTTGTTTCCCCCAATTTAAGCCACATGTATGTCCATCTCTGCCACCATCACATGACTTCGCAGCAGCTTCAGCGCTCGTTTTTATTAAGTCATCAATTGTGTCACTAGTATAGGGTGCCATAACACTTGTAAGGCCAAGCATTCGAGAGAAGATACTTTTGAATGTCCTTTGATCGGTGTTACAAGTGCCATAATCTTGACAGGCGCTTTCATACATGATACTATCTTTGAAAAAATAAGACTCAGCACCATTCAAAACCTTTGTCAAACTTGTTTCCCATTGGCTAGTCCCATTTGTAGCATTATACATGTATGCAAGGCCACCCAGTACGATACCATGATTATAAGTCCATTCAATTTTCGTAATGTCAGTACAATTTGTATCAATTTCTGCACCGTCAAAAACATTTGCTGTATCGTTAAGTACCACATAGCCGACATCTACTAGCCAGTCGAAAACTTGCTCAGCAACGTCTAAATATGTAGTATTACCGGTATACCTCCCCAATCTTGCAGCAATTTGAAATAAACATGCATTTGAAATTGTATTCTTATAGTTGTAGCCACTATTCCAAGTGAAAATTTGCCATCTTAAACCACCACCGCAGTGCTCAGAGTCCCATCTTGAGTACATTGTATTGAAAACAGCTTGCACCATTGCGAGCCAACCTGGTTTGCCATCGCTAGGATCTGTAAAATTTCTCTCGACAGCACCCATAACAGTAATTCCCCAAATACCTTGATCGTCATTACCTTCAACCATCGTTTGATTAGCCGGAATATAATCGTAATTAGAACCAGTTTGTGCCAATAGTGCATCATATAGCAATTCTTGATATGTATCATTTTCACAAAGAAACCAATTTTCCAACATGCCGCCAAACGCTTCACCTGCATGCCACCAATAGTATGGCGATTGAAACATCCCTACTGCTCCCCCATATCTAGTACCCTCATAGTAATCCAGCATACCATCTTGAATCAACGCTGTCGCATCACAGATCGATGTTTTGCTTGTACTATCCAACTCCATAGCATGGCTGGTTCTGAAGAGGGATAGAAACGTAAGACATATCAATGGAATCATCTCCCTACTTTTTTTGACGATCATATCTTCGCTTCTGAATGATTTCGTTCTTATCTCTTTGTCCTATAAATCAACCAAAAAAATTAAGTGACAGATAATTCAGGAAGAGATCAAGAACAAATAGGCAGTCAATTACTTTGATTAGTTGCTTATGGGACACTAATCTCAGAAGAATGCGATCTTTCTTAAATTCACATTCTATTTTTGGGCTGAACCTCAGTTTCGCCCTACTCAAATAACATTGTTTTTTTTCGGGCGTGGCTCAGATTACGAAAAAGAAATAAAGTACTATGTAAAGTTTATAACAACTAAATGCATTTGGGAGCAGGATTATTGGAAAGAACACTAAGTTCGCCCCGGAGAATAACCTATACAAAAGATGCCAGGATAACAGACATAAAAAACATAGTCTCCTTCCCGAATAATCGATTTTTCTTCTATTATCATTGATTTTTCTCCTTTTCAATTATCGAAAGTGTCATTTGTGAAATTCTTTAAAAATTTCAGAATGTTATCGTCAATCAATTGAGCCACCGGGTCAGTGAATCTAGAAGCAATTTCATTATGCACTTTGGTAATGCCCATGTCTTGAACTACGACACTCAAAGCATCTATTAGCATTATTGAGAACTCAATGTACCACCGATGGTTCCAGCAGCAAATCTTAACCACTAGATCGATGATCGAGCTGTCCAAATCGTTGATACTTGAAAGTATTTGAGAAGAAGTCAATTCAGAGTTTGTTGAGATTGAATCCCTTCTAATACGTTTATTTTCATTAATATAAAATTCCAGTAGATTCTTTGCACACACTGGAGAAAATCTTTGAGAAAGCCCAATTTGGAACGCCTTCGCAGCTTCTGGAAGATGTCCCAGTCTTTTTGCGCAAAGACCGAACAGTTCCCATTCCACAGTTAATTTGTGATATTTGCTGTTTTGGGCATCAAAATATAATTGTTCTGATTGCCAATCTGTGTAAGTCTTCAAGTCCTCGTACAGTAGCATGAAAAGATTATCCAACCATCTTTCACACAATCTCTTGGATCTCATTTTGAACATCTCATTACCATGTGTATCTGCTTCATCAATAGACGAAGTAGAACCCTGATACTCATCTTCCATGACAAAAATCTTTGATCTATACTTTAAAAGTTGTTCCCATCCTGTAACTTGAACAATTTCCGTTAATAATTTATAGGCTAGTTGAAAAGTAGACTTTAAACTTGATGCTGAGAGATTAACCAAGTTTGGGTCAGCGGATTTTTGTTCCAATTGCACATCCATGGGGTTCAATGACGAAATTTCCTCAATCGAGGCATCTAATGGTAATGGCAGGTGGAGATTTTCATCGGAGGTAATAGGTGCAATTCTTCTCAGCACATACTTTTCCTTGACCTGAGACATAGGGCAGGCGTTTAGTGATAACAAAGCATTTGTCATATCGTTCAATTTGATATATATTTTAGTCAATAAGTACCAGGTTTTAAATTCGTTTGGTGCACAATTCACAGCTTCTATGGCTACCTCTTTAGCAAGTTTGTAATCTCTTTTGACCTCCAGTAGAAATTCACTTTGAATGCTCAGTAGTTCGGATTTGAATATCAACTGAATATGGCTTGTCTTTGAATCATCAACTAAAAACGAGGATGGAGAATTTAACTGCTCATTGATCAGATCAACCGCATCTACCTCCAAATCACATGCAAAGTAAACACGAATTAAAATAATTACTGCTTCTGGATGGGTTTCTATTAATTTCTCAAGCATTTTGCGGCATGCCTCCAAACTATTAGTTAATCGAACTATTTCCACTAAAGTTTCAACCAAATAGTTATTAGTTAACGAAGGATTCAAAATATGAGTGGGTGCGTCCAAATAAATACCTCTCTCGTAAACTAAGGGAAACAATTTGATAAAGTTTGTAGCCACATCTTCTAATTCACCAGAGGTTAATGGATTGAAAATTAGCGTTTCCACCAAATTTTGAGATTCTCCATCTGCGCGATTATCTTTCATAAGCATAATATCACGTACGATACCACTCATGAAGGTTTCCGCCCAAATCATGTTTACATTCACATCCTGTGAATTCCGGCCAGATGAAGTTTCCGTCAAAGAGGGAAGCTGCGATTGCTCACCGTCGCTATTTATAATATACGTTTGTACAGTCCCCGGAATATGAACTATAATATTAACATCATATTTCCTAAAGGCATTCCAAGAACTGATCGAAATCTTCGAAACGTGAAAGTGCTTCTTCTTGCCAAACCAAACTTGGGGCGTGTCTAAGAAAAGATCAGTTATCTTTTTGGCAAAGATCGTAATGGAGGTTGGGTCTGAAGTATCTATTCCCATGCAGTAAAAAAAAGTACCGATCTGCCCCTTTAATTTGTCGTGAGAATGCAATTCCGTAACTATAGTTGTAGGGTCCTGACCATTGATGTTAGAGCCAGTCCCACTATCGTTAGCTGAGGCGGTAGCAGTCGTGGAGCTCGAGGATGAAGGCAACGATTTGATCAAGGTAATCAAATCAGGCGGGCCTAAATCCTGGAATTGGCCTACCCTGGCTCTCCTCTGCTGCAGCGCGTAACCTATCACGTCTTCTTTCACTTCTGGTATGGAGGTTTGTGACAGCATGATTGAAACTTCTAGTTTTTGGTTTTTTTGGTTTTTTAGTTCCAGTGACCAACACAATGGAAAACGTGCTCTTGAAAGATGAATTGAGGTGCTTAAGGACTATTTTGTCACCGCATCATACTGTAGATCTCATTTCTCTAATTTGCCATATAAGAAAGAATAGGGAAAACAACACCTGGAAGAGTATAATCACGATGCACGACTAGCGTATTATTTACTGTATATTATTATATTGTGCATTCTACATTACAAATATCTGGGAAGAATCGGGGTTAGTATCTCTAAGAGTACATAAATGGTGCTTTCAAGTGGACTTTGGGTCTTCGAGATCCCACTCCTTTGCTGTGAGGCAATATTTTTCAGGAGGTAGCCTGACACCCCATGTACCCATGACTTGGGGTAGTGCTTTCTTATTTCTCTCTGCAGCCAGTTGTAACATGAGCTCCTTGGGTGCTGTGGGTTTGAACTGGTATTGGGTTCTAGCAGCAATGGCAAGCCGTATGTCCTCTACGCCTAACCCACTGCCTGCAGAGTTCCCATTGCCAGCGTAGTCGTTGTATACTAGAGCATCCTTAAGAACGCCCTGTGTGTATCTGTGTGCAAAATCCATTAATTGCAGTGGCACCTGGTCTTCGTATTGGTGAATCGACTGCGATGCGAGCAACAGGTGTAAAAGACGGACATCTCTAGGGGTCTCTTCTTGTGATGGGCCTGGACCAGCCTCAGACACAGAGCCTGCTGAGTTATTGTTCGAAACAATTTTGCCTCCACTGTTCATGATAGCTTGTGAAATCACCTAGACTTTATTTGCTGCAGTATTACTAACTACTATGAAACACCTGCTCTTGTTTAAACGCTTTCACTTTTTGCATAAAAGAGTAATATCACCTGCCACGTTGTCGGATAACTAGAGGAAAAATTTTATAAGACAATTAATGATAATTGGCAACAGTATTGAAAAGAAAGATGAAACGGGATGCCTGGGAGGTGTGTATTGGATCAAAAAATAAACGATGGCTACTTTGCATTTCATTCCTCATCATAATGAAGACCAGACTTATTCCATTTCGGGAAAGGCGCTAAAGTTAACTACTAATGACGATATCAAACCATATTTGCAAGAGTTGGCTGCATTGGAAACCTGTACCAAGTTGGATTTTTCAGGTAACACTATTGGTACTGAAGCTTCTGAAGCATTAGCGAAATGTATCGTCGAAAATACCCAGGTAAGGGAGTCTTTGATTGAAGTTAATTTTGCAGATTTATACACCTCAAGATTAGTTGATGAAGTTGTCGACTCGTTGAAGTTTCTGCTACCTGCTCTATTGAAATGCCCTAACTTGGAGATTGTGAACCTTTCTGATAACGCCTTCGGCTTGAGAACCATCGAGTTACTAGAAAATTACATTACACATGCTGTGAATATTAAACATTTGATCTTGAGTAACAACGGTATGGGCCCATTTGCTGGTGAAAGAATTGGTAAAGCTCTATTCCATCTTGCTCAAAATAAGAAAGCTGCTTCCAAACCATTCTTGGAAACTTTCATCTGCGGTAGAAATAGGCTAGAGAACGGTTCCGCAGTGTACTTGGCTCTGGGCCTGAAAAGTCACTCAGGAGGCCTGAAAGTTGTAAAGCTATATCAAAATGGTATTAGACCTAAAGGTGTTGCTACATTAATCCATTACGGTTTACAGTACTTAAAAAATTTAGAAATCTTGGATCTTCAAGATAACACTTTTACAAAGCATGCTTCTTTGATCCTTGCTAAGGTTTTGCCTACTTGGAAGGATAGTTTATATGAGTTGAATTTGAACGACTGTCTTTTGAAGACTGCTGGTTCAGATGAAGTTTTCAAGGTATTTACCAAAGTCAAATTCTCCAACCTACATGTCTTGAAATTTGAATATAATGAAATGGCACAAGAAACTGTTGAGGCATCTTTTTTACCTGCGATAGAAAAGGGAAACTTACCTAAATTGGGGAAACTTGAAATAAATGGTAATAGATTAGATGAAGATTCCGATGCTTTGGATCTACTGCAAAGCAAATTTGATGACTTGGAGGTTGACGATTTAGAGGAGATCGATAGCGAAGATGAAGAAGACGAAGAAGACGAGGATGAGGATGAAAAACTAGAAGAAATTGAGACGGAAAAGCTTGAAAAGGAACTGCTTGAAGTGCAAGTTGATGATCTTGCTGAACGTTTAGCTGGAACTAAGATTAAATAGATATGCCAGAACCACTCTAAAAAAGCAATCAACTGTGGACGGGTTTCAGACCATGGGCACAGTAACACATTTATAAACAGCTGCTGGGCAAGTTAAAAAAATAACAAACTAATGTATGTACATGTATGTTAGAGATATATATTTGTATTACACCTGCAACAAGTTCATAAAAAACAAAAGGAAAATATTATTATCGTTTGGATGCACCATTCTTAGCGAGGAGATCTGCCATTTCATTCCCTGGATCCCCGTTGTGCCCTTTTACCCACTCAATCTGAAATTTGCCATTATTCTTAAAGCAATCTTTATTCACTTCATAGTATTTTTTGACTTTAACAAATCTCTCCACCAAGGGAACTATTAAATCGGCATTAGGCAGGGTTTCCAGTTTTTTATGATCATAAGTCATGTACCTATCATTTAACAACTTGGCTACGTACTCTGAATCGGTTTTGATTTGATAGTTCACTTTGTCTTTTCTATTAGATAAGTTGTCCCAGATTTTCTTCAAGGCTTCAGAAACAGCCTCGATTTCAGCTCTATTATTAGTTTGAGCTCCTGATAGTAAAGGTTCAGAGATGTTTTCCTCAGGTGCACCCTCAAAATATGCACCATAGCCTGCCTTTGATGACGACGTACCGTTACCGAAACTTGAACCATCACAGTAAACGTTCATCGATTTATCATACATAGTACCGTTCGAAAGCTTATACTTAGTTTGAAAAATGTCTCTGGGTATATCAATAAGCTTGTAATCGTGCGCGCTGACTCCATTGATGAAGTCTTCCGCAGCAGATCGATCATCAAACTTCTTGAACGTTATACCTCTTTTATGTTTGACATAGGCTTGACAGTCTTTCCAATTATCGAAGATCTTGCTCTGAACATTCGGAACGTTGCTCTTTACCGAATAGAAGGTGATTTTAGCAACTGAGGTTGGAGATGATAATTCAGATGATGTCGCTAATGAAGAATAGAGAGATGGCGGCAGATTTTTTCTCTGAGATCGCTTTTGGGTAGTATGAGGCTTGCTAACTTGGCTTCCAGTAAGCTCTGAACTTCTATAATTTGATGCGCTATTTGAATGGCCTAGGAAAGACTTGGCTTGCTCGTAATTGTCAAATTTTTTATATATTGCACCACTATAACCATTTACCTGGTTCTTACATTCACTCCATGTATTGAAGATTCCAGTTTCCCTGCCCCTCCTAACGACGTAAAATCCTCCCTGCCTTGCCATTATTAGGGATTGATAATTCCTTCTATAAATAAGAAGCGATACCCGAAGTATTTTGGACAGCGTGAACGTGAATTATTGCGTTGTCATGAGGTTATTATGGTTCTCTTCAACTACTGTAATTGCTTTTGTTCATAGTTAATTTAAAGTTTTCATTTTTTCCTCAAGTGAAAAAGTACAAAAATACGCCCATTATAATAAGCGGATGTCATCAAGAATGGCCAAATCCCTTAACCTAAAACATTTAGATCAAATAATCGCTTCAACTTTTCTGGTATTGAAATGTGAAATTATTCGTTCTTAAAGCAAAATTAGTGGCTAATATACATAGTTCTAGTATAATATTACAAGAGCATCAGTTCAATACATGTTATCAAAAAAAAAGAAAAATGAGGGGAGGTGTTATAGTTAAGTATGGATTACCATTGAGATTAACTGTTCGCATTAGGAAGAAGTTCATGCTCCGATTTGACTTCTATTTTAGGTATACTTTTTGGGTCTTCTTCATACTTTACAATTTCGTCAGTATTAAACAAGTGCTTAGACAAGAGTTTATTCATTGAGAACATTGTCATTTTTTTACCAAAAATTGGTTGCATCTTCTCATCACATAGGATTTCTCTACGATCATCTGGGTTTTGAAGATTGTGTTTCTTTATATATTGCCATATCATCTTCACTACTTGTGTCCGTGGTAGTTCTTCAGCTCCTAGAAATTCTTGTAGAGGACTTGATAAAAGAACTTTACGGACGGAGATACTATTAGAATCAGGACTGTCATTCTTCCTTTTCTTCCGTTTTGTTTTACTTTCACTTTTACTCTTCCTTTTCCTCGTTGATCTTAGAGGATTTTCTCCCTCCTTTTGTAATCTCAAAGCTAGTTCTTGATCCTGGTTAATGAGGTCTTTCTTTAGGATTAAAACTCTTGGATTCTCTTGTAAATCACCAAACCTTTCAAGGATCAATTCATTAATTGCTTTCCTTTGAGAATTTAAATCAACTGAAAAAAGAACCTGAAGGGCCTTCCTCACTCTTTTTGGACTTATTTCATCGGGGTTGGATGCACTCAAAATTGCATCAACCATGGGAATATATTTACTGATGTCGACCATAATGTGTTTACCCTTAGTTGGGTCTTCTCTATTCACTTGGGCCTTTCTATATCCTCGCTTCAAACCTCTGATCGATAACTTTGACTAGATTTTCCATTCCTTTTCGCGTCAGTTAAGAAATTATAAGTGATAATAGTATACTTTATTTTCTTCAATGTCATTAGTGCTGTTTCGTTCAATGAAACATTTATGTAAACTATAAATCTTGATACGTTTTAGTTAAAGTTCAAATAGTTTTCTGACGACACGGCTTCCACTAGGATCTCCAGGAAAAGGCCAATCCTTTCTTACCATACGTTTGGTCATGTATCGTGATTTGGAATAGCACTGCAAAATATCAAGGTTCTTAATGAGGCTTGTACCTATAGAATCGTTCAAAGACATGTTTTCAAGATCCTTCTGCAGGTATTTTTTTCCACCAGCAATTATTTCCAAATATTTCAAAAATACTTTATTATAATTCAGTAAGATACACTCAACAGTATTGTGAATTAAAGTAATAAAGACCGGCAACTCTCTTTTCATTTGATTTTGCAAGTTCTGGAAATGCATTCCCAGCAAGTCACGTTTTACATCTCGCACGTTTGCTTTCTTCTCTTGTAAAAATAACATGTAATCTTTCTTCAAAGCTTGTAAATCCTTCAGTTTGCTTTTAACGGTATTGCAAAGAGCTAAAATCTTTGAAAGTGGGATCATCACATCGGTTTCAAGGTCTGTAAGCTTCAGGATTGTTACTTGATTTTTCTGTTCATGCAGTTTATCTATATACGACGAACACATGGTGGATATTAAGTTATCATGTTCAAAAAAGGCACCTGAAGGGCATTCACATTCAATTACTTCTTTCCATGCATTTATTCTTCGTAAACTGGAATCAATGATGCTTGAAAAATTGTTTTTCGATAAATGTTTTCGTAATTCTAACACATTTTTCATTACTTTTTTGAATTTACTAATATGGTCTGACAAGGTGAAAAGTTCTGTCTCGTCATCCATTTTTGAGGTGATATTTTCAACTGATGTACCAGTATTGGTAAGAATTTCTAAACCTGACACGTCCGAGTAGTAACTGGATGAGCTAGAGAGAACAGAAGTAACTCGGCTATTATCATGATCACTTTCTTGTCCAGAGGAATTGCGTTTATTTCTCTTTTGATTATCTGGGGGCTTTAGAAGATGTGTAAACTGATCTTCGTCGTAGCTTTGTATAATCTCTGATGGCGTTAAACTGAAATTATACATGGAGTTGCTCCTGTATTCAGAAACCTCGGTGTCTAACTTATTAGAGAATAAAGAATATTTTCTTCTCGTTGGAAGTAGTTTAGAACCTAATTGAGATGAGATTGTATCCTCAAAACAGCTTTCTAAAGCTTCCAAAATATCAATCCATCGATTCAGTCTTTTCATTGGGCTTCTCAATATATCCTCTAATTTTACGCATCCACTTTCTTTTAAACAATGTTCATACCACTTGTTAAAAATATGATTTTTATTCATCCTTAATGTAGTGAAGAGTTCCATTTGTTTTTGATGACTGACAAAATAACTTGTATACGTTGACTTAATCCTTAGCAAGTGTTGTTCAAAAGCCTCCGAAATGTCAAAAGTTGAATATAACTGCTGTTGCACCTCATTCTCAGTGATTATTAATTTCCATTCATTTTCGTCCAAAATTTTCCCACGTTGTTTGACCAAAAGTAGCTCCCTTATTGTTGATACCAATATCTTACTAATTGAGGCGATAGTGTCGATATTACCAAAAAGTAATAACTCGTCATTTGAGTTAGGTTTGATTAGTTTATTCTTGAATCTTGGATCGACGTTCAATGCCCTTCTATATACATTATTGGCAGTTAATAGATTATCATGGTATTTTACCTCAGAAAGGTACAACTCCTGTACCACTTTATAAAATTTGCATTCCTCACGGGGAGAGTTTATTAACTGAGGGCTTAGATTGAGTCTGACCACATTTTGGAATATTTTCGTATTGATAGGAGAGTAAACTTTTTTACTACTTAAGCTGTTTACTATGGAATGCAAGTCAAGGCTTGCTGGCCGCTTATTTGTGTATTTCTTCTCATCGAACTTGTTTTCACATTTGGACAAATTTCTCGTGGGGTTTCTGACTATTTCTGGTAATTTGTCATCATTTTTATGAAAATGGTCATTATTGTAGTCCCTTATTGGTGTCAATGAATTGTTTGTTGGATAGTTCAAATCGTATAAGTTATAAGACGTCTTAAACATCGTAAGGATTTTTCGTTATCTTTTTTCTTTCTATGAATTTACTATAACAAGACGATGTATGATTCGCCTCGCAAACTAACAGAGGCCTTAAATGGAACATGATTCACATGTTAATTATGTCCTCAGAAGAATGTATAAAGTCTTTATCTTAAATATATAACTTCAACTTCACCATTACCATTTCGAACATTTGCCGGCGTAGCTTGTAATAAGTTTGTTTCAAGTTAGCATCGCGACAAGTTTGACGCGCATTTGTGACGTGGCGGCGACAATACATCGCCGTGATTCATCATCAAATGGTGATGTCAGAATAACTGATGGCACCTCTACCCAAAAACTCTGTTATGACTTTGAAGCGGTCTTTACCACCTTCTTCACTGTTCAATGCAAAATCTAAAAGATCGTTCTTCTCAACTACTTCCTGCTGAGCTTCAAAAAGTTTGTTGGAAGTTTCTAATTCCACTAAGCATTTCGGGCATTTGAAAAGCTTTCTTTCACTTTCTAAAGTGTCCTCCTCTTCATTTAGACAATGTTGATGGTAAATATGACCACACTTGAAAAAGACCACAGGAACGTCTAACATCAGATTGCACATGAAACATGTTTGATTCTTCAGTGGTACGTGGATAGGTTCATCAGACTTAACGATGTTCTTCAGTTTCTCCTTTTTCTCCTTTAGCTCTTTATCATAAGATTCAATTAGTTTCTCATTTCTTTTAATTTCTCTATCTTCGCTTTTAACATGGTCAATAATGATATCTTGTATCATCCCAAACTGGGCAACATTTGTACGAGAAAGTGTTTTGATTATGTCAAGCAATGTCATCCTTTCCCCTTCTATAATAGGTCTTAACACCTTTTTTTTCAGCACTTCGCTACCTCCCATCTCCTTGAAAATAAGTTTATTGGAAACAAAATAATTTAATGCTATCTGTAAAAGCTTGGGCTCCTCCGCTCCATATATTTCAAGAAATTCGAGGCATGTATTTGGCTCTTCATTTAAGGTCATTGCCCGGAACGTACTCAATAAATCCATTTCAGAATTATCGTTGGCGAAAGATGCTATGTCAGTATTTTTGGTTTTATTTTTTGCTGAAGCACTATTTTGATCCATATGAGAAATCAATAGCATTAATGAGTTATCCACACCTTTTTCGGCAGTATTGTTTGTAGTAGATTTAACCAATTTGTTACTCTCGTTCAATACACCAGCCGCTCTGGAACGCCAATCATCTATGCGTTCAGACACATCCTCTTGGGCCAAACTTAAATATAAGTCATATAAAGTCGTTAGAATTACTTGTCTATCCTCATTGAATCCCTCGTATTGCTGGTAGCATGCCAAACAAGCTTCCAAAAATACGACAAATTCAAAAGGTTTTGAAACGAATGAGCTGAAAACAATGGATGGTTTCGGCGGGTGATAAGTAGGTTCTTCATTTTCTTCAGATGTCTCCAAAGATTTGCTCATTGCATCTGATTTGACGTTGGAATTCATGTAATTGAAGAAAGTTTTGTAACTGTAAAATACTGTTCTGATGCTCTCGGAAAAATCGCCTGTGGTGTCTTTACGGTCTAATTCTACTTCAAAGGCAGATGGTTTGAACTTCCCTGTGAATACTTCAATCAACAGAGCATTGGTTTCATTGGGCAATTCTTCTAGTAATTTTTTTGAATAAGTCACAAGGCATCTTAGGGTTTCATCGATTGGTAAGCTCTTTATATACTTTACGGCTTTCATAGGATTATCCAACAGATTCAATAAAATATCTACTATGATTAAGGAGTCTTTTGAATACTTTTTTGCAAGCCTGTATGAAAGGCGTTTAAAATCAGACTCTTTCATAAGCTCCAAAATTAAGTCTAAATCAAAAAAATCGTTATCAGAATAAAAGAATGTTACATCATCCATATCATTCACCACAATATTTTCATTCCAGTTGCCATTTCTATCAAAGTGTTGAATGAAAGTATCAATTCCATCAACATCTTTCAGCTTTATCAGAACAATCAGTAGCAGAGTAATATGGTCACGTTGAGAAACAGCATTCTTGATCAAGGACCATAGGTAATCAGCCAAATTTTTCATACTTTCTGGATCAGGAACTTCCTTGACACCGAATTTTGAAATAACTTCACTAGTTTCTACGACATCCAAGCACTGAATGTATTGCTCTGTTGCCTCCTTTTTAAGGCCCTTCTTAAAGAGATAATCACCATATTTTTTGTGGATTTCCTGAATGTCTAGGGAGGGCAATGAATTTTGTTTTGCCAATTGTAGAGCAAAAGGATACAGTTCTTTCTGGATGATGATGTTAATCTGATTTTCTAAAGGTTTTGTAGTTATTCTGTGCATTACTCCTTCGGAAGTCAACAGAAAAGTGATGTTTTTACCGTTTTCAGAGGTGGAAAATATGTCAATAATTGCACTAGAAACAACAAAGTTTAGGGAAATGATTTTATTTTTTGCATCGATGATAAATACTCGGTTGATTATCGTGGGCGATAATTCATTGACACTTAAGGATGTAGTTGGACCACCTGTTTCCTCAGTCACAACTAAAATGTGATCTTTGTCTACACAAAAAATTCTTTTTCTCAGTGAGAGATCAAAAGCGAATTGATGCTTTTTTCCACTAGTGTTGAAAAATTCAATAAAGTTGCTTAAGCAACAGATGAATTCGCTTGTTACAGGGTTGAAAGCTCCACAGTTCAGATCTAAGCCATTTTTAGGGTTCAAAACCAAATTTGGGCGGCCTCTGTTTCTACCGGATGTGTTAAACAAAAGAATCGTTGAAGTCGTAGCTGCGAAACATGCAGTTGCGTCATTGTTAAGAAATAAAGCTGTTATTGGTTCTTTACTGGGGTCTTCGTATATAATTCTTTGTTGAGATCCTCTGTCTCTTGATATATCACCCCTAATCAGGATGATTTTCCCGTTGATAAATCCAACCACAATACATGAAAGGTCATTTGATATAGAAACAACTGAGATGGGATATGTATTATTACCGTTTTTCAACTCTACTTGCGAATGGTATACTTGTTCCCTAGTTGGCAATTTCTCTAATTTGTATACTCTTATTAGGGAAGGTTTGCCAATGGATTCACCTAATGCTACTAAAAATTCACCGTCAATGACTTTGAGGAAAGTGATTTGAAAGTCATGAGGGAAAGGTTGAAATTCGTGAATCACCTGTGCTTGGTTTAGTTTGACTACTTTTATAAGGTTCGAATTCACAGCTATGATTAGAGTTTGAGGATCTACTATCGCAGCTGCGCAAAGGGTTGGATCCGAGTATAATAAGGAATTTCCCCCAAAACTGGGATCTTTTATGGGAATATTTTCGAAAAGTTGAAATTGCCTCCACGAACTCAGTGACATATTTCGTTTTACTCAGTAAATGAAACGGTATGATGTTTGAAGTGTCTTACTATCAAGATTTTATGGAGGTGTGCTCGTAAAGACAACCTTCATTAATTAATTATATATTAGTTGAATAATATAGGTACATACCGTCCATACACCACATACAAAATCAAAGTACAACAATCAAAGGCATAAAATCATGTTGATTAGAATTCACACATTTCTATCAAATGGTAATTCGTGAAATGTTGGGTACAGTGTAAATATGTTACGTTCATACGCACACGGTGAAAAGAAAGAATTACTGAGAACTTATTTGATGCATAAAACCACATATATTACGAGAGAGAACAAAATAAAGAATAGTCTAATATATTAAATAGAAAATAGTTTACTTAAACGTAACAACGCATTTAGTATCTTCTTTGAGGTCTTTGGGATGGGTTTCTTTCTTGAATGTAGGTACCTGGGACAATGTGTTCAGGCAAGTTCAAGTATTCTCTCAAGTATTCAACACCCTCTTCAGTCAAGGTGTAGTAGTAGTATTGCCATGAGAATTGAGTCTTCACGTAACCCTTGGAAGTCAAAGATTGCAAAGCCTTGATGACATACAAGTTCTTGGTGTCAATTTCTTCGTGCTTAACTTGGTTAAAATCCTTCTTAGCGACGACAACACCTTCTATTTTAAATATGATCGTAAACTCGATGATCTTCCTTGTTAGTAATAATATTTCTTACGATTTCATGGCATATATTTATTGGAAGTTCTTTGCGATAACATGGAATGGCTCCCCGAAAATGTGATGAGTAAATGGTTTAATTTCTTTCAATAAGAGTCCTAATGCAGAAAACTCTGAAGGTCCAGAAAATTCAATCTCCAGATTGTTTAACCCCGTAGAAAGTATCAATGGTAATAATTAAATCCTGTTCATGTATTTTTTTTCTTTAGATTCATTCACTGCCGTACTTGCCTGGACTGTATGTACGAAGATTTGGTCGAGAGGATATTTTTGGCACTTTTGACGTCGTTCGAATATAAATATCTTTTACTTTTCCATTTCTCAGTCATGTTATCCATTATGGATAATACCACTGCCGTATCTCACTCAAAAAGTAAAAACATACCTTGAAACAAGTATTGGTGAATTTTGTTTCTTTCTTGCTTTGGCATCAACATCTTGAATGGTTAGTTATGGTCTTTGTTTTCTTGGTTTCAGCTTTGTTGGTTATACCCTATTTGAATTAACATATATCCAAAGACGTATATCTTTAATGTCTATATTGTTCTCTAAATTTCACTTTCTTTCTCGGAACCTTTCCCAGCACGCAACTCAGAAATGGTGAAAAAAATGTATTGTACACCTGGACATCAGGTTGGTGTCCAGGTGTACCACCGGTACTTTATCTTGAAACCTATAGAAAGAAAATAGAACTACAAAATAACCGCGGAGTTCCATCATTATATGTTACAAGGAGAAGATCAAGTAATTAATAATAGATTTTGCTAGCCATAGTCATTGTAGAAGTTTAGATAGAGAATTTACCCGCATATAGAGCTGATAAACCTGTTTTAAACCTGATTAATATGTGCGCCAGCTCTTGCAGGAACATTTTATGCTCTTTTAGCTTTATATCCACTCGACAAATATATAATCAGCATTACAAAGAAATTTTTCAGATCTCGCTTTTATTCAAATAGCTGCAACAAATTGTTATTCAGGTAGTTGATTGACTAGTGTGAGTATCATAGTTCAAGTTGCTTATTTCCTTGATGTTTGCTTTGTAATCTCCGTTTCTAAAGAGTAAGTTTTTGCCATTTAAAAGTTTCTAATAAAATAATTTTAGTCTTGACCTTTAAAAATTAAGGTGGAGTTTATATATATCCATATTTAATTATTACTTTGAAGAACGTTTACAGTAATTTGAGATTTTAATAGAAAAACATAAAAAGGCCAACAATAAATGATTTATCGTTTTACTGTCGACCTAACGTCAAGCTGTGAATAATGTTCTTCAAGACTTTACTAAATACTTGTCTCTTTCATTGGCAATGAGAAAATTATTAGTGCTACTATTTTCGTGTGATATTCTCAGCTATGTAATTGATAAGTATAGATAATACAAAATCATATCCTGCCCAATTAGAAGCTTCTTGATCAGCTTGTTGTTTTATCGAACTATTAAATTGCGTTCATTTGAATGTTTCCACCATGTTAACTTAACAGTAAGATAGGTGTTGTCACTACAATGAAGGTTTTCTAGCGAAAGCGTACGAAATGATATAAATCGTTTCTGATGCCGAAAAATTTTGGAAAATTTTAAGATGAGATGAGCTAAACCCTTCTATACATTTGCAGTGACATAGGAAAGTTCAAGTAAAGTTTGTCGGTCTATTTTTTCATTTAAAGCTAGTAGTATTCAATACTGCAGTCTAAAATACAGACTATTTAATCTAGAAAATACATTTGTACTGTTGCAATAATGGTAGCTCCCACCAAGAGAAAGAGAAATGATGAATTTCCACTTTCGAGGGAAGATTCCACAAAGCAGCCTTCTACCTCATCATTGGTAAGGAATACTGAAGAAGTCTCTTTTCCAAGAGGCGGTGCTTCTGCTTTAACTCCCTTAGAACTCAAACAAGTTGCCAACGAAGCTGCAAGTGATGTGTTGTTCGGTAGTGAGAACGTCAAAGCCTCTGAGCTAACAAGTAGACCCTTGAAGAAGAAGAAAACAACAAAAAAATCCATTTCCAAAGATTCCGAAGTTTCATCGATGAAATC